>APFE031647203.1:0-12426 GCA_000404065.3 Pinus taeda | reverse complement strand
CAAATTTAACAAACTCCATTTCTCCGCAGAATTCGTTATATCGGATGCCTTAACGTGTAATATTGCGCGTGGTATCGGATGCCTTAACGTGTAATATTGCGCGTGGTATCGGATGCCTTAACGGTTAACATTGAGCGTGGTATAAACCAGTGCCGCTTTCATTCACAAAACAATAGAAATATTGATATGAGATGATTTTAAGAAAATTTAGTTGAAATTTTTATAATTTTGGATTATAGTTATGGAGTTTTAAAGTTTTTGCATGGTCAAAAGTTTTTGATAACCATGAAATTATTTCTTAAAAAAAAATCTCCCAAATTATCATGAGAAATTAAGCTTTCAACAAAATTGTGACTTCTTTAGACAGAGCTGATCCCTTTTCCAAAATAGTAAAACCAGCTTTCCCATAACTTTTAGAATATTGAATAATATCTAGCTAATTGCGATTGTTGAAATGATATATTTGAATTGTAAATTTGTATTAACTATTTTTTTTAAATATGTCTTAAAATTATTTTTGTTTGGTTAAGAGTTGTTTTTTGTTGGGTAAAGAGCTAGTCTTTTTTTGGTCTGAATGAAATAGGTTAACGGCTCAAGACTCAAGGTATTAGGGAAGAGTGAAAGCCTTCCCAGGCATTAGGGAGGAGTGAAAGTCTTCCCTCTTACGACCAAGTCTATCCCCATACTAATCACCCATGAGTTATTCCATGTGGCGTGGTTGGGTGATGAATAAACCTACATTGAACGATAGTAGCAAGAGATAATTATCTTCAGTGTTGATTTGACAACTGAGTTATGATAAATTTTCTTAGTGTCTAAAAATATTAAAAATATTTAATTTATTTATAAAATTTTTAAAAATTATATTTCAAATAATAAGAGTTAATAATTAACCCAATGAATTTATCTTAATTTTAATAAGAAAAAAACCAATATAAAATACTTTGATTTTTATATTTAAATTAATGAAATTTGGAATTTTAGAAAGAAAAAAAAGAACCAGTAAAATTTAAAAGATAATAATAATTTGATATACGAATTTTAGTTTTATGGACAAATTTTCAAATTTACTACAGATAAAAGAAAACATATTGTAATTTGAAATTTACAAAAATAAGTGCAATTTTATATGGCTCTTTTTACTCGTTACTTATATATGACTTAAATATCCATATGCATGTATTAATAAGGGTTGCATTCTTAATATTTTCAATATAAAAATGTTTAAATACAAATTAATAATTTGAGAATATTTATGAATTTATTGTAAAATATAATTGTTAAAAGTAAAAATTTTATTATATTGAAAACATATATATGTTAATCATGTTTATCTATATTTAATATTTTTCATTTTTGGTTAATTTTTTTGATGTAATTATAATCTTTCTCTTAAGGCTTAGTCAATTATGGTCAACTAAGGTCAACTAACCATTGTCTAATAGTGAATTGAGGTAACCATGACAATAATCATGTGCAACTGAGGTCAACAATGTTAGTAATTGTCAACCATGGCCTACGTTGAAAAAAATGGTTGACCATTTTTAACCATGGTCAACCTCATCATCCATGGTCAATCTTATCATTCCAATTCAACAAGTAATTTAACCATTTTTGAAACATTAATGTAACATCAACCATGGTAAACCTTAATGTAACATTATTGTAACATTGTAACAATGGTCTCGATCTTTCACATGCCATTCGACATATGAAGATGACATTGATTGGTATATGTCAACCAAATTTACTAATATGGTTGTGTTAATAATAATATAATGTCCCAATCATGTTAATTGAAATACATTTTCCACTCAACCTACTAAGTTGTAAGAATAAATTCTACTCTTATTTAAAGTATCTTAGTTTATAATAGGTTTGTGATTGATGTTAATTATTTATCCTTGATCATTTTTCTTACATGCTTTTGTGTAAATATATATTCATGTTTTCAACATGTGTAAAAAGTTTTTACTATACCTACTCAAAAAACAGTCTATATTGGTTTTCATTTATTTAATATATATAATATATATAATCTTCTTTTAATTAATTTAAATTTTTAAAAGCAAATTTACATAGGTCTAGTAAAGTTTTTTATATAAATTAAATACTAAATTTATTATTTTGAAAATTAAAAATTAATTTTTGAAATTAAATTTGAATTCACATTTTTTGTTTAGTGGAGAAACAAGAATGGACTATTTTTATGTTGTTTTAAATCAGATGGTTAGAAATTAAAAAAAAAAAATGTTAAAAAAATTAAAGATAAAAAAAATATTCACTTTATCAAGTGTCCTAAAAAAATTAATTATGTAATACAATGATTTATTTCTTTATATATCTTTTTAAGTGTCTTTTCTGAATATAGGTGTTGCAATGTATCACATCATATAACTTCAGTCCTAATGGCTATGTCGGTCTATTTGGCTGCACTCACCTCGGTTTCGAAAGGAACATTTGGAAAAACTAGAAGGGTATGCAATAGGTTCCTATGGGCACGATCAAAGGAGAAGAGGGGATTGCCTTGGGTCACATGGGAAGGTGGCAACACCAAAGGAATGGGGGGGATGGGGAATAAAAGACTTAACAACCTTACACTATCCTTAGCTGCAAAGCTGGGTTGCAGATTAATTAAGATGGAGAAGCTATGGACAATGGTGGTAAAAAGGAAATACATCGATCCCACTCCGATGGAGGAGTGGATTAGGAGTCCAACCAAAACAAAGGTGAATGCTTTAGTGGTGTGGAAATCTATGATAGATGCTTTTAAAATTATAGAACAAGACTTGACTTGGCATGTAGGCAATGGATAACAAGTAAGGATAGGTAGTGACCCATGGGTGGGATGTAACGAAGACTACTAATTTTCCCTGGGTCTCATTCATCAACTTAATTGAAGAGGCATTCAGAACTTAAGTCAGATCAGGAACCAAGTCTCCCAAATATATAGGGCCAAGCCTGACTATCGAGAGCGGATCTAAACCTAAATATAGAATGGAGAGAGGAATGGCTCAACTACACCAAGGAATTGTCCAGGTCAAACATTAGGCTAAGAGACAAACAAGATCAGCTGGTATGGACACATGTAGACATGGGCACTTACACCCCAAAATTTGGTTATATATTCCTAATTTCAAAAAAAGGCTAGGGTGATCAAGCCTGGTGGGTTACCCCATTATGGAAAATGCAATGTCCTACTAAGTCCTGAATGTCCTTTTGGTGTATCCTCAGGAAGAAGGTGCCAACCTGGGATGCATTGCAAAGAAGATACAAATCAAGACCAAGAAGATACGCCTTATGTAAAAATAACATAGAAACGATCCAACATATTTTCTTAGAATGCCCATTTACTAAGGAAGTGTGGTAGAAAGTAGGGAGACTGATCCAACAAAGGGTGATATGAGAAGGAAGGTCTATTGAAGAAGTATGGCAGAGCTGGTGGAAGAATTTCCTAGGAGGGAATTTGAGGAACCTATCTTTTATCATTGCTTGGGGTATATGGTTAGCTCAAAACAAATGTATTTTTCAAGATCAAACCCCCTCGGTGGGAAGGATAGCATTAGGATGCATGGAAATTTACACAAGCATCCCTGAACCGAGGTGGGAAGAAAACACTTAGCTTGTGAGAGAGGAGAAAATAAAGGAAGGTGTGCCTTGGGCTTATTTCGATGGGGCCTCCAATGAAAACAACAAATGTGGGGCTGGGATAGTAATACACCTAAACATGCATAGAATACTCAAAGCCTCTATGGGCTTGGGGAACAGATCAAACAACTTTACTGTCTGCATTAAAACTCCTATTATGCTGGTTAACCCACCTGGAAATCCACACTTTTCAAGCCTTTGGGGACTTGATGAACATTATAAAATGGTTCAATGGAGAGAGCATATGTCAAAATTATATATTATCTCCATTGCTAGATGAAACAAAACATTTAAAGTTTTTCTTTGATGATTTCTCTCTATGTCACACATACAGGGAATGCAATGACACAACGTATCGGCTTTCTAATGTGGGTTTGCAACAAGATATGGGAAACTGGAGGATAGAGGAGACTAATCAAGATGAGGTTCGTGTGTTGGATCAACCCCCATATGATTAATGCACACAAAACAATTAATGCTTTGTTGCAGATTCCCGCATCATGATAGTATTTTTGTTTATGTTTCAGATTTCTTATTTCAACAGAACTATTCACGTGACTCTTAAAATGCTTAAATTTATTTTTCACAAAAACACTAAACAGATAGCAGAATCATTCGTTTGGGCTATTTTCCTTTCTGAGGAGGCCCGAGAATGGCTCGGTCTCTTTTCTCTTAAAAAGGCTCAGTAAAAACTCATATCTTTTTTTTGTTTTTAGATACATGATGATGACTTCTAGAGAATTGATCAAACATGGTTGTTTTCCTCACTAAGGAGGCCTGGTTTTAAATATGATCAGTGTTCATATGACAAAAAAGTGAGATGGTAGATGTTGAAACACACTCAAACATCATCTCAGGGAAACTCTATGATGAGAAATCATATATTTAATTGAATGCTTGATTGCATATACTATGTAACTCTTTATAAATACTAATGAAAAGTTCGATTTTTTCCTTGGAAAAAAAACAATATTATTATTATTAAAGTTTTCATTGATTCCAACAATATTACTATTAACGTTCTTAATAATATTAATATAATAGTTATTGATGCAATAATGTTGTTAATCATATTTCAGTAACAATACTAACATTAATATCAATATTATAATAATAGTAAAAATATAATTATTACTAATAATAATTTAAATAATATTAAAAACATAACACTACAATTAATAACATTAATAATAAGAATGTGTCAAACAACATATAACATATGTTAATGATATATTTATTGTAACATAACGTGACCATGGTTGATATATATTAACATTGATGTCATTGTCAAACATGGTCAATTTTAGTCAACATGGTAAAAAATGGACATAAATTCTCAATGTCACAATGATTAACCATTATGACATGGTTGAACATAATCATTATAGGCATTATGGTCAACCATGATTCACTAGAGTCATCTATAGTAAACATTGAAAACCTTGATCAACCATGTACATCTACACTTAACCATATCTTGACCATATTCAACCATGTTTTCGTAGCTAAACTATTGTCAAACATGGTTAAAAAGGCTCTGCCATGGTCAAACATTGCCAACATGGTCAATCATTGTCACTCATTACTATCCATATTCAACCATAGAAAACCTTATTTAGCCATAGTAAACCATGGTCAACCATGGTCATCTCTAGACCCATGGTCATTGATATTCAACTATATTCAACCATGGTCAACCACATGTTCACCATATTAAACCATATGTCAGCCTTGGTCAACCATGGATCACTATAGTTGGCCAACTATGGTAAACCATTGTTGCCTATAGTTGGTCAATTGCGATCAACCATGGTCAACCGCATGTTAACAATATTCAACTATGTTTTTTGAGATAAACTATTGTTTGTCAAGCATGGTTAAATAAAGTCATCCATTGTCATAATTGGTCAAACATTTGCAACATCGCCAATCATTGTCACTCATGTTCAACCATAGACAAAGCCATAGTAATCCATTGTCAACCATGGTTGGCCATAGTCATCCTTGGTTAACCATGGTGAACCATAGTCAACCTTGGACTATCATAATCAACATTTAAAATTGTTTAATTATATTAATTAATAAAAGGTTCAATAAAAATGATTATTAATAACATTAATAATAATTTTATTAGTAAGATATTACATTTAATAAGTTTCATAATAAGCTTTGCATTTAATGCGTTGAGTAAGAAATTATCATCACACTCTCATGAACAAAACTCAATGTCTCAATATGACAAGAAAAGAAATGAATGTTGCAATATGACCAATAAAGGAATCAATGTTGCAATAGGACAAACACATAATCATGACAACCAAATTAGTAAATAATTTATGTTGTAATGTGGCAAACAAAAAACTAACATAACAATAAGATGAACTGAAATTAACATTTTAATATGACAAACAAATAATCTGTGGGAATGGTAGAAACAAAACATCAACAAAAAAATACGACGAACTAAAATCAACTTTGTAATGTAACAAAAAAAAACAATGCCACATTGTAATGAATAAATAACAATGGCACAATGTGATGGCATAGTCATACATAGTCAACATTTGTCGTTAACCTATATAATAATGTTTATCTAGTCAATGATGGTCAATATTAGTCAACCATAGTCAAGGATAGTCAACTTTCTTTACCCATAGTCATCCTAAATCAACCTTAGTCAGTCATATTCAACTATAGTCAACCATAGCCAACCACTTTATTAAGCATACGAAACATGCTCAATCATATTCCTCAAATGTTAAACATTACAAACCATGGTTAACCATGTTCATGTAGAGTCAATCATACTCGACCATAGTCATTCATGCTCTTACAAGCTTATATGTGGTCGAGCAAGCTATCAATGATGAAACCTAAACAAGAAGTTCAACCATAGTTAACAAACTCAACAATGTCCAACCATGGTTCAAATGATCATTAGTGGTCAATCATAGTTAACAATAATTGATCATCATCACTCCTTGTCGCCAATAAGATACCATGGTCATGTATGATTGATAATCATCAAGTCTTGCTCAACCATGATTAGTCCTCATTAACCTTGTCAACCGTCATCAGTCGCCATCAACCATGGTTGATCTTCTTTAGCCATCACCAAACATGGTCATCCATATTCATCAAGGGTCAACCTTAAACAACCTTACTCAACCATATGTTGACCATAGGCAACCAAAGTCAACCACTATCAACCTTAGCTAGCAATAGTCAACCATCATACATCATAAACAACTCGGGAATCCTTTGTGAGCAGAGGTCAAATATGGTCCAACCATTTTTATAAATGCGGCTCACCATGGTCATCCATTTTTGTAACATTGTTGTATTTAAAAAGTTGTGTTGCCTTAGCATTTACCATGATTGATTATGTATTTTTTTAAATTAATGTAAAATTAATTTACATTAATGTAACATTAGTGATTCTCAACCATGGTTGATAATGGTCAACCACAGTCAACCTTAATATAATAATGTAACAACTAACAACATCACTTTTACATTGTTAGATTAATGTAACACAAATATATTGTTATATTTATGGTTGACAATGGTTAAACTCAGCGAATCAAGTTCAACTGCATTCAGCCAAGGTTAACCATAATCTTCCCCTTAAACCCTAGTCAACCATGGTAATCATTATCAATTATAGTCAACTAAGGTCAACTATAATAATCATTGTCAATCATGGCGAATTGAGTAAAGTATGGAAATCATTGCTAATCATGTTTAAATGAGGTCAACCATCATAATCATTGTCAACCATGTTCATTTTTTTACCGAGGTCAACAATGTTCTACCTTGATAAACAATAGTTGACCCTCTCTAACCATAGTCAACCTTATCAACCATGGTCAATTCCATCAACCAAGTTCAACCATTAATTTAACCATTTTTGTAACATTAATGTAACATCAACCATGGTTGGAAATTGTTGATAATGGTCAAACATTGTCAACATTAATTTAATGTTATTATAACATTGTAACAATGGTCAACCACGGTAAATGTCAACCATAATCTTTCCTCTTAATGCCTCATCAAGCATGGTAATAATTATCAATCATTGTCAACTTAGGTGAACCCGAGACAACCTTAACCAACAATGGTCAACCCTCTTCAACCATGGTCAACCTCGTCAACTATGATCAAACTCACCCACCATTGTTAACCATGATGAAGGAATCAACAACACATACATCAGCTGTCAACTAGAATAACTACATTAGTAAATGTGGTTAATAGACATCAATCAACATCATTTTCTACCCTTTATACACCAATCGATGTATGAAAATAAGTTTAATCAATATATATCAACCACATCTTTTATACACCAATCAATATATATCAACCACATTTATTAAAGTAATTGTGCTAGTAATGATATAATATTAAAAACAAAATTAACTGAAATCCATTTTCCTTTCCATCTAATAAAAAAGCGAGAAAAAGCGAGAAAAGATTTTACTTTTGCTTGAACTTAGTTTTAAAATAGATTTGCGATAGACCTTAGTTAATTATGCCTAATAATATTCGCTACATACTTATCATGTGCAAAGATATATTCATGTTTGTCTCATGTGCAAAAGGTTTTTATTTGTTATAGATTATGAGAAATATACAACATAGTAGGTTTTTATTTGTTATAGATTATGAGAAATATACAACATAGTGTCTCTGAAGATATGTTATTTAGAAAAAACAATAATCATGACGCCGTTGAGTATGATGTCGGTTTTTAGCAAAAGATTTAAAAATTGATAAATCTATCGTTTGAATCAAAACACTGGATAAATTCACCTTAAACCACAATGTACCGTGTGAATTTATATTCACGATTACGTACACCCGCACAGCAATATCAGGTACACTTATTAGAGAGACACACACCCATGGGATTAGAAAGTCCCAAAACAACGAACTGACCAGAGGAATGCACTTCAACACGTCTTTGTTGTGCAGATACAATACACACCGCAGTAAACCTTTTATGAATAGACACACGAACGTTAATATATTATCTAGCAGTAGCAGTGTATGTTGGGGTCGTCTCTAAACAGACGTTAATATATCTAGCGGTATAATTTGGGGTTGGAGACGAGATACTGATCGATCTTCTTGAACATGGGAATGGCGTTTTGCTTGAACTCTTGTAATTTACGTTCGTCAGCCTCAGTAGTTGGGTTGGTTTCGTAGTTGATGATCATGGTTACCACACATCCCATTTCTTCCCTGGGAGCCACTTTGACCTCAAAGCTCAGTGCACTCAGTTTCGTCCCCACAGGACCTCCTTCAATTATCGTAAACTTGAACACCATGTTCTCCTCGTCGATTTCATCCACTTTCTCTTTGAAGTATCTGAAATCCTTGTTAGCTGCAATATGAGAAGAAAAAACATTAGAAGAATCGATACTTTAAAAAAGTATTCAACACCGTTGTTAGGTTATGAAATCAACAGTTGGTTTTATGGGAGTAATACCAGGGGTGAAGTTGATCTGCTTGATGGTGCCCACGCCTCCATCTCCTTCAACGAAGGCTATAGAAGAGAAGCATTCGGGAAAGACCCTGGGAAATAGGTTGTGGCCGTCTTTCACTATGGCGTTCCACAATCTTTTTGCCTCCACCTCACACACACACTCGTTTGTTAGAGTCCCAACCACCATGTTGAGTTACTTTTGCAACTCCGTCAACAAAGTGAAGTAGAAGCAGCTTGTTCTAGTGTGTGCACTGGAAGAGGAAAAGGAGCATATTTATAGATGTTAATTTACTTCACTTTCCCTAAAATTATTTTCATTTGAAAATACCTTGATTGCCCATTTAAAAAATATTTAAGAATTCAATGAAAAGAATCCATTTAAACAATTAACTGGGCTCCTATCCATCCAATTTCATAAATCAGCCATCAAATTAAAAAACCACTTGTTGCTGGAATATTTTTGTATTCGCATGCTTATAATAAGAGAAATCGCAGAGTCACGCTAGTTTTGTGGAGAGGTAGCAATCCAATCTGGCCCACAATTATTGATTTCCAGGTTCATCCATGCTGACGTTCTTATTTTTTCGGCATCTTTTTATATACATATCAATGGAAACGAATCGTTTGAGTTAACATTGTGATCCACTGGTGATCTCATTTAGGATTTTCCGATTTCTAGAAGTTGCAATTTCAAATGCAAATGCAGAAATAAGGATATTTTGGCTATATGGAGAGACATTTTCCTCGTTTTTTTAGCAAACAGAGCGGCCAAGCTCCAGTGATAAAGATCCGGCCTAGGTTGTATCGGTCTCCAGAGAACAGGAAGAATAGAATACTTGTTTTGAGTTATTTGTTATCTGTTTTTATGCCGATAGCTTTTAATTTCGAGTTTACAGTAATATGTATAATATCTATGTATAGGTAAATAGAGTATATAGAGTATGGATATGGATATGATAATCAAATTTCTATAAGTTGGATAGATAGATTCAGTATTTTTTTGCTATTGCATAGCTTATCATAAAGTTTATTTTATAACTTATCATAAAGTTAAATTAAATGTAGTCAACAGTCTCTATTTCTGAATAAACAAGTTAAAACTACCTAACTTATTTTTATGTGGTTGTAACTTGCTTATTTTCTAATGGAAAAGAAAAGTCTACCCACCTTAGAGAAAAATGATGATCACTAAAAAAACATTGGGAGTCAAATGGATAACCGAAGATGCTGACAATCTAGCGGATAATTAATCACCAGCCTCCATTACATTTCAACAAAAATGGATAATCGAATAAGACAGATATGGAGATATACGATCTGCTTTTGGATTCCTGAAACTAATTTCTTTCTCCAAAAATTGAGTGGACCACCGATTAAACTCCATCTCAATGACGACTTACACCTAACATCGATGATGTTTGACATGATTTAAAAATCCTGTTGGTTGAGCCATCTTATTCAGTAGATACAAATTAAAAAAAATAAAAAAATCCTGCCATGTTTCTTTCAATGATCAACCCAAAATCGATGCCGTGATATTTGCTTTCTTTCGTTAATTAATCATTTAATAAAATGTGAAATGAAAAATTATATGATCTTTGCCCCATTTAATAACAACTTGTACACTTTTAATTAAACTATAAAATAGCCCCGTGAACGATCTTTAAGTGGTCAAATATTGAATGAAAATATAAAACCAAAATATTTTTTCTTTCTCTATTAAATAGTGTTGTGAGATGCACACATTCCTCCGGCAAGAACAAGGGACACATTGAATTAAAAATATTAATGTTCAATATTTTTTCACCAGATTACCTCACAAAACTCTAATAAAATCAAATCCGAAGAAGGCAAAGTTCCGAATAATGATATTTGCTAGCAGAAATTAACGTCATGACTTTCATGGGTGGTAACGGAGGAATCAGCAAGGCTAACTGCAAGGTGGAATCTCGGAATTTTTAATAAGCAACAGGAGCAGGAGGCATCGTGCAGGAGGCCTGAAAGCAGGGAAGCTGACGTAGAAATTGACCGGCATAATGGTTGTCAAATGGGTGCTGTTATATTATTCCTATACTATAACCGTAGTCCATAATACATGCGATGAGCAGTTTGGTGGGCTGCTAGATTTTGGGCTCTGGAATGTAAATTAGTTTTTGGAACTTTTTGGAGCTGTATCTCGCCAATGAAAGTGTTGTGGGTATATATAGTATCTACTCATATTGGCCACTTTGGATTCTGCTCTTGGTATGAAAATATTACATATTACACAGCCATGTCAAAGTTCTGGTTGGCGCTGCTGTTTTCGCTGGTGGTGGTGCCGGGATGCTGGTGCTCTTAGAATATGTTGGACGTGTTGCTATTATCTTTTTTACATTAGCGTTTGATGACTTTTTTTTCCTATTTTAAAGTGACATTTCGACATTGATTGTGACAGATTGACAGGAAGGTGTTTTCGGGCAAGTTGTATTGAATGACTGGATATGCTTTTAACAGGTTTTGACATTGATCTGGCAAAAGAAATGGCACATCAAATTAACAATATGAGCTAAGATTTAATTTTGTTATATGGAATAAGTATAATATGCAAATTTAACAAACTCCATTTGTCTGCAGAATTCGTTATATCGGATGCCTTAACGGGTAATATTGCGCGTGGTATCGGATGCCTTAACGGTTAACATTGAGCGTGGTATAAACCAGTGCCGCTTTCATTCACAAAACAATACAAATATTAATATGAGATGATTTTAAGAAAATTTAGTTGAAATTTTTATAATTTTGGATTATAGTTATGGAGTTTTAAGTTTTTGATAGCGATGAAATTATTTCTTAGAAGAAAAATCATTCAACAAAATTGTGACTTCTTTGGACAAAGCTGATCCCTTTTCCAAAATAGTAAAACCATCTTTCCTATAACTTTTAGAATATTAAATAGTATCTAGCTAATTGTTGAAATAATATATTTGAATTGTTAAATTTGTATTAATATGTCCTAAAAATATTTTTGTTTGGTTAAGAGTTGTTTTTGTTGGGCTAAGAGCTAGTCTTTCTTGGACCTAATGAAATAGGTTAACGGCTCAAGACCCAAGACATTAGGGAAGAGTGAAAGCGTTCCCGAGGCATTAGGGACGAGTGAAAATCTTCCCCCTTACGGACCAAGTCTACCCCCATACGAATCACCCATGAGTTATTCCATGTGGTGTGGTTGGGTGATGAATAAACCTACATTGAACGATAGTAGCAAGCGATAACTATCTTCAGTGTTGATTTGACAATTGAATTAT
>APFE031647196.1:0-23205 GCA_000404065.3 Pinus taeda | reverse complement strand
CCCCCCCCACTGCGCAATGAAGGGGGGGCTCTGCCCCCCCTCTAAACCCCCGGTTCACTACGTCGGTTAGTCGTGGAAAGAGTATAACGCAACCCAACAATAACTACCATAGTAATCATAACAATTCAACATAAACATATGAAAGAAGTCTCATCTTCTCTGCAACATCGCAGTATAGAAAACATAAAAAGTAAGAATAATACGTCAAGGTCACAAGCATAATAACATAAGAATAATAATTGTAACAACCATAGAGTCATGTATGCCTCTCAACATCTTTTTCCTTCTTTGTCTTGTTGTTTCTCAAATGCAACTCCTTTTTCTTTATTATTCCTCTACCCAAGTTGCTCCTATACTTACTTTGCCATAAATAAAAATAGTGCCCCTTGACGCTTCACATGTCATAAAAATGCAAAACATGTCTAAGGATTGTGCTTGTTATAATTCCATCATATGTTTACTACTCTCATTTACCTAATATGATTATTCTAAGTGTCTTTCCTATGAGGTCAGGTTTGTAAATGTGAATCAAATTGTTGTTTTCATTAAGAGAGAATATGAATATATACAAGGAGAGGGAGACTATTTGGTTTCATCTACCAATGTCTCTTCATCTTCTAACTTCCTTTATTTTTTGTTATTTACAATTTTACTTAATTTTTCCTAATCCCAAAGATTAGGTGTCAACATTCCCCACCTTAATCAAAGTAGTTGTTGGTGAGTCCAAGCATCATTACGAATCTTTCGAACTTTTCCCTTGCAAGCGCTTTGGTGAAAATGTTTGTAATCTGCTCATTTCTGGAACAATGTCAGAGGTGGATTGTTTTGGCCTCAAGATGATGTCAAATCCGATGGTATATTGTATTGATGTGCTTTGTTCGATCATGAAACTTTGGGTCCTTTTCCAATTCATTGTAGAAGTCTTGTTAATTAAAAGAGGAGTCGTATTTACTTGTTTCTCCTGCAATTATTCCAGAATTTTCCTAAGCCACTCAATTGCCTTTGTTGCTTTAGTTGCTGCCACAGAATCTGTCTCAGTTGTGGAATCCATTGGAAATGAGTGTTTGTGCGACCTCTTGGACACAAATCCTAATCCAGGACTCATAACATAACCAAAAATAGATACTTTGGTTTCTTTATCTCCATCAAAGTTTGAATCATAGTATCTAATCAAGCTAAAGTCACCAACATGTGTATACTTGAGTCTAAAGTCTTGAGTTCCCTTCAAGTACTTTAGAACTCCTTTCGCATTAGACCAATGACCCTCATAAGGCATTGGTCATTATTTTAATTTTTCATCGGTGTTAAGATAGGATGGTGAGGATCAATTTCATATAAACTACTATGATATTATCATATTCTATAGTTCTAAGTGAAAAACAATTAAATTATGTGAAAAACTACTTACACCTAGCACAAAAACTACTTATATATCAATAAAAAGTATAGCATGTTATATGACAAACTTGTTTTTTATTGTATTATTTCTTTGATTTGGCAAGGTCCACTTAATTGTTAGGTGGATGGCACATAGTTCAATGTTTGACTACAAATAATTTTGAGAGTGAAAAGGACATTGTTGACTTTACTTTGCAAATTATTTCTTAGCATGTTGATTAACTTATCTTTGTATTTTTTCTATTTCAACATATAATGTTTTCCAAGTTTTTCCACAGAATATAATGTCTTGCAAGTTACAAGCTACGGTTTTTTTTTTTTTTAATTTCAATTTCAATTTATATCTTGTTTATATTTCTTGGTTGCACAATGGTATGAATAATTATAATTCTACCCATGCACATCTTTCCCATGCCTTGCTTGCCACTGGTTTTCCCTGTGTAGTGATATGTAGAGATCTTGCATCCCCTCTCCTTGATCTCTTATGTGTTTTCATGTCAAAGTTGTAGCTTTTCATCCTCAGACCTTAGAGACCTTTGATGCTCATGACCATGTGACTCCATGACCCAGCACCCAATGAACCAATGGGAGACCTCTTTCCACTTCAGCCCAACCCTCACTCACTTCTATCCCATTAGTTATAATGCTCCCCACTTCCACATAACCTCCCCACCTGGGTTTTCCTAGACATCTGATGGAACTTTTCTCACCTACTCGCCCACCTCTTTGTAACTCCTTATATTTATATCTATCCATTACCCCCTTATTTACATTCCTTCACCTCCTATTTCTCTTTGGATTCCTTATTGGCCATTGAAGGTCTCCTTTCATATATTTACTATTTCATGGTATCCCATATTCCATTAGCAGACAAAACCCTTCTCTCGTTTTCTCACAACGCCAGTCTACCCTCCATCCCATATTCTCTCATGATCCCTATGTAGACCACCATTTCATTCAAGAATGGGTATTTTTATGTTTTCTCAAACCATATTTGTTACATACTTGCCCCCTTATCTTGCTTCTAGTCTCTTTAGTTGATCTCCTTTACATATGCCCTACTATCCTTAAATTATTTGGAAGGAAACCTTTGGTTGCTAACCCCATTTTATCGCAGATCCTTGACATGTCCCTTGAAATTTTGATTCAGCCCCATGATCTTATTTTATGCCAATGAGTGGAAAGTTTTATATTTCTTTGCCACATCTCCCTCCATGACCAAACATTGTACCAATGGTTCTAAGAATATTGTGGGTACTATCAACACAAGAAATGCATATTGTATTTTAGAGGAGAGAAGAATTATATATTTCCCTTTGGGGCACACCAAAACTATTTTGACGTGCCCTATTTCTCTGACACTCTAGTCTACTTTATGACCTTAATTCTCATTCCATCTTCATCCATATGGACACCCTTTGTGATGTTATAGGACAACCTAATTTCCTTGTTAACTCCCTCTCGTCTTCCTTGTCATGTTTTATTTGAGAGACAAATATGTTACAAAATCAAAGGGTTTTCAAGTCATTTATTTAGGATTCCCACTAGCATAGTCCCAGCATATGATCCAACCAATCCCTAGATTGGGGTCTAGTAATATTTCAATTAATTATTAGGTAATCACAGTGGGTCGTAATTTTTAAGCTAAATGTTATGACTCTTCATAGGATATTATTAGAGATACTAGAGGAGAGACCTCTTTGGCTCAAGGTTTAAGGAAGGATTTTGACTTCAATATCCAACCATAAACCATATCCTCAACCTTTATCCCATTGTGTAGGAGAGAATGCACTTCTCCTCAAAAGTATTCTTCTACTTTTTAGGTTTTTCAATGTTGTTTGATGTTATCTTGAGGGAGGAATTGTTCCATGGATGACATTCGCATTTCAAATATTTTTTTTACCTACTATTATATATCTATTAGTTTGTTCTTAGTTGTCTCCAAATAAAGAATAAATTTTCTAGTTTAATCAAGAAGACCATTGGGGTGAAGCATGGACATCCTTTCTCTCAAATTCCACTGCAAATTTGAAGTAGAGCAATTCTTTGTTTTGGTGAAAAGAATCTAGTTTTCAGTTTTCAGAGTTTTCACTATAACAGTTGCAGAATTTAATGGAAATTCTACATGGTATGAGAGTGAGTATAAAATTAAGTCAACATAGGTTCTCAAGGGGTTTGATCATAGGCTAAGGAGCAATGAGATCTGGCCATGGACCGTGAGTAGTTGATCTAATGTGAAGAGAGGACGAGTTATCTTCCAAACTCGTATGATTTGATAAGGAAAAGATAGGGAGAGTTGTTGGCCAAGTATTTTATGATTTTTTGTGCATGTTAGATAATTATGTGATTTGACCTTAGGACATATCTAATCCCTAAGATAAGGTTTGTGACTTCTAGAGAATTGTTTTGGAGGGCTGCATGCCTAGTCTACTACAAGAAAGAAGATTTCATACAATTTTGGATCAACGTAGGAAAAGATATATGGAAGAAGTGTCTAAGGAAAATATGAATGAGTGTTGGAGGCCACGTTTAGGACATCTCTGAGGCAGTCGTAGAATCCCTAAAGAGGGATAAAAAAATCTTAGGTCATATGCACATAACAATGACCTTATAAGATGAAGGTAAAATTAGGTTAATGTACACGGATTTAGTACTTCATGTTGGTTGTTGCAAGGAAATCAAGAGATGGTTTTAAAATATTTAGAACAACATATCTTGAAGCCCTAGTTAAGGTATTTTCAATTCTTGTGTAGTCATAGTGGATCAACCCTTAAGTTTGTTCCAATAGTGCAGGCTAGTGTACAGAAGTGGGGTGCATCATGAATGGTAGTAGGGTTTTCATCAAGTATTGAGAAGAAGAAAATTAAATAGGTTCTAAAGGATTTGTTGAAGGTTTGAATAACAAAGACTTTTATACCTTAGTTAGGTCTTCCCTCTAAGGTATGATGCCGCTAGAACACTGTTCATAAGGTTAATAAATTTTCTCATATTTTTTTGTACATAAGAGAGAGGAGAGGGATCCTAAGAAGGAGATATATAGGTAGGGAATAGTAGTTTTATTTTGCAAATATTCTATGTATATGTTAGCCCTAAAGCACGTCATTTCTAGCCTCTAGTAACTTTACAAAAGTGAAAATTTACGAGCACAGTATATGGTTGATATAATGAAGGAAAATATGGATCAACATGGAGCAATATCAGTGGAAAGAAAGCTACATTGAAGTAGTTGGAGAGGACTATTCTAAACAACTTAGGAAAATAGATCTGATAAGCCCTATACTTGTTCAATTTGAGGAAAAAATAGCAAAATAAAGGGCAGTAAGTTTGTAACCCTGGATCAGTCACAAAGATTATTCTAAGTGGGTGAATCAAAAAGTGTGAGAAATGTTCACAAATGAAGTTATGAACAATTCAGGAACAATGTCAATTATAGTGCATGATCTAGTCAATGTTTGGGACATGGTTATTTGTACCGTGTGTACAGGTGGGAGGACTATTAGAGGGATTCTAGAGGAGCCCTATTTACGAAGGAATATTAAGTTATTAAAAGAGCAAAATTATTTGAGCCTAAGGAGCTTAACCTTGAAGGAGGGAAGGGAAGTCAAGAGGGCTAGTGAACGAACCCTAATTCACTATGTGGACAAAGATATCTTCAGTGGAAAGTGGGCAACCTCCTTTTCCCTAAGACTTGCCTTTTGTGGAGCAGTAGTGAGGCAAGTAGTGTGGTAGTTTGAAGACCCTATGAGTTGGAATCCTTGATGGGAAAAGGAGAAGCTAGAGGGAATACTGTATGGGCCAAAGGTCAGTGACTGAAAGGAGATGCTTTCACTAATAGTGGCCGATTGTGGAGCTAGAGATGCATACTTTTAGAGGGAGCAACAAGGAAAGATTTTGTTCATTTAAGGCTTCTATGATCCATATCGTTTATGAAAATAATTTTTCAATGTAAATCACATGAAGATACATTTGTCGACGCGTTTTGAACCAACGAATGTGGTTCATTGTTAGGACAAGTTGAAGAATCAGATCATAGCTACATGTTAAATAGAGAAAACATATACTCCAACGGCTAGGTTTGACTGGAAAACGACTATAATAGATTGGGTTGGACAAACAGTTATAATGGACCCACAAAACAGCTATTTTTGACCAATTGAATTATTTAATAATATAAATAAATAGTTATCAAAATGTTCTAGATTAAATCTTTTTTTTTGTGTGTTATTAATCAAGGGATATAATGAATAATAAGGATTTAACATTAAATAAATAAATAGTAAAACTATTATTATATTATTATATTTTATATTACCATAACATAAATATCTAATCACTAATGGTTAATTAACTAACCATTAATATAAATTAATTGAGTGTTATTAAAATCAATATAATGAATTATAAGGTTAATATTAACAAAAATAATAGTAATAACTATTATTATATCTTTATTATTATTATAATATTACAATAACATAAATATTCTAGTTACTAATGGTTAATTAATATAAATTCATTAGTAGAGTTATCTAATATGATCATAAATTAATTACTTAAATTAATTAATTATCATATACTAGATGATTTTCACTCAATTATACAGTCATGAAAAGGACCATCTCCTAAACGAAAGGGGAAAGAGAGGGAGATTTCCAAAAAGGACCAAATACCATAAATCAGAAAGAAGTTTCCCTATGGGATAAAAAGAGCAAGTCAATAGCAGAGGGAGGGGAAGAAAGGGAAAGAAACAACTAGGAAGAGAGGGTAGAGATCCTGCAACTACTTATCTTCCAAACATCATCTCTATTGAGATTGCTTGGTCTCTTTTCAATCTCAATTTATTCTCTAAATTTGCAGTGATGGAATTGTGAACCTTAACAATGACCTGGGCCTCCTCAATACAAACATGATGTTTAGTCTTTTCTGCATGTTTCGCTAATGCAGAAGACTTGGTTCTTCCATGCTTTAGGTTAGTTGCGTGTTCATTAATCCTTTGATTAATATAACGACCAATCTCCCCAATTTAGGGGATCCCACAAGAACAAGGAACAAGAAATGTAGACCTGGATGTCATCCTAATGGTTACTCATACCTCCAGTGTTCTTGTGAACTCCGTGATTTCATGACATCTTACTAAAACAAGTTGGTTTTATGCATAATGAAGATAAATTATACATGTATGCATGATTCTATATCCTAGGGACCACTGATAGGATTGCTAGGATTCTTAAGAAATATAATATTCCATCGACCTTTAGACCCCTTAACACCATTTGTAATTCCCTCTGGTCAGTGAAGGATCCTGTCAACCCCAAGGACATGAAAGGTGTCTATATTATTACTTGTTCTTGTGGACCCCCCACATTGGGGAGACTGGTCATTCTATTAATCAAAGGATTAATGAACATGCAACTGATCTAAAGCATGGAAGAACCAAGTCTTTTGAATTATTGGAACATGCAGAAAATAGTAAACATCATATTTGTGTTGAGGAGGCCCATGTTATTGGTAAGGTTGCACAGTTCCATCACCACAAATTTAGAGAATCAATCGAGATTGAAAAGACACCAAGTAATCTCAATAGAGATGATGGTTGGAAGATATGTAGTTGCTAGATCCCTGCCCTCTCTTCCTAGGTGTTTCTTCCCCTTTCTTCCCCTCCCTCTGCTATTGACTTCCTCTTATTATCCCACAGTGAAACTTCTTTCCAATTTATGGTATTTGGTCCTTTTTAGAAATCTCCCTTTCTCTCTCTCCTTTCATTTAAGAGATGGTCCTTTTCATGACTGTCTAATTGAGTTAAAATCATCTAGTATATGATAATTAATTAATTTAAGTAATTAATTTATGATCATATTAGATAACTCTACTAATGAATTTATACTAATTAACCATTAGTAACTAGAATATTTATGTTATTGTAATATTATTATAATAATAAAGATATAATGAATAGTTAATTACTATTATTGTAAGCTAATATTAATCCTTATAATTCATTATATCCCTAGATTAATTTTTAATAACATTCAATTATTTATATATTATGGTTAGTTTATTTACCATTAGTCATAAGAATATTTATGTTATGGTAATATATAATAATAATAATAATAATAATATAATAGTTATTACTATTATTTTAGTTAATATTAAATCCCTATTATTCATTATATCCCTAGATTAATAACACTCAAAAAAAAATTTAATCTAGAACATTTTGATAACTATTTATTTGTATTATTAAATAGTTCAATGGATCAAAATTAGTTGTTTTCTCGATCCATTATAACCGTTTGTCCAACCGAATCTAATATAGTTGTTTTCCTGTCAAACCTAGTCGTTAGAGTATCTTATTTCTCTATTTAATATGTAGCCATGATCTGATTCTTCAACTTGTCCTGACGATGAACCACACTCATTGGTTCGAAACGCATCCACAAATGTATCTTCGTGTGATTTATGCTAAAAAATTATTTTCATAAAGGCAAGAATTTCTCAAAATAAAGAAGTGATAGAGTTGCAGAGTATTTTGGGAAATAAAATATATTTAAAGTAGGTTCCCTAGAAGAAATCAGAGAAGCCTTCTAGTTCAGAGGGAGCAACTGGAACAACAAAGAACATGGTAATGTTGGAGATAGATTGAAGTGGACGAGGTTCTTCCAAGAAAACCTTCCTTGCTAAGAGGGAGTGTTGAAAATGTTAGCAAGAAAGGGTTCCTTTATTTGTGCCTTAATAAATGGAACCACAATGTGTTTCTCCTTAAGCATGCATAAGTTCCTATGAGTTAGGAGCTAATTCCTAAAAAATTGGATGAGCTCCTAAAATTTAGGAGTGCAAGAAGTAGTTGACTAGTGCTAATTAGTGGAAGACCAAGTTTATTGTCTTCTAGTGAAAGTTATTTTAGCTAAAGGATGAGTTGATTTAGTCAAACTCCTAAACTATACAAAGCAGAGTTAACACAATCAGTTATCTTTTATTAACTAGTAAATCAATAATTTGATTTTCCTCAAATAGAACTTGATAGTAATAGCCTAATTGAAGTTCTTATAAGGAGAAAATAGCCACAATTTCATCATGGTCTTGTGAGCATGAGTTGGTGAGAAAAAATATAATAGAGCTCACAGGTTTATGATAAGGTTCCATAGGGTTGTGCATGGATCTTATGAGAGGAATAGTGTGCAAGAGAATCTCCTACACAAATTGTAGAGGGTAGCAAATATCAGCAGTCTTGCAAGGGTTTCATGCTTATAACAAGGAGGGAAAACAAGTGTGTTTTTTGATTGAAACAATTGTTTTGTAAGAGATATATTTCTCAATCTTTTTTATTCAATAAAATTTTCAAGCAAGTAAAGGGTTTTCCCAATTAGGTTCCCTAGAAAAACAAATGTGTTTTGAATTGTGTGATTGTCATTATTTATGTTTCTATTCCACTAAAAATTTGAAGTAGATATTGTGTTTTAGTGAAAAGAAACTAGTTTCAATTTTCAAATTGTTCACTATAGTAGTTGCAGAATTTCAAGGAAATTCTACATTTGACATCATCTTTTCATTTTTCTACCTCAAGTGGATGCTCCAGGCCAAACATACTTGTTCATTTTACTTATATAAGTCCATGAGATGGTTATCTAGCTCTTCTGCTCCTAGATCATAATATTCTTCTTAACACTATTAAGGGGAAATCACATTATCTTATACCCTAGAAGAATGTGGTATATCTACCTCTTCTTGCTTTGTGTCTCTTAACAACAAATGTAGAGGCCTTCTAAACAATGACTAGCTTCTAATAGGGTATTTTGAGATCTAAGTGAAGTTCTCCAAAAATAATGGGATACCTAAAACTACTTGAGTTTATTGATAACATTATTCAAATATTTGAGTATATTTATGACCTCCTTAAGGGTTAGTGAATATTTCTCTTATGTGTAGACCTCAGTCCTCTTTCGCTCCTTAGACCAGCATACTCGATTACATTACAGAGGTATTATATAGTTTTTATCGATGCCCTTAAACCAACATTATCGCTCTCTATATTTAAAATAGATCTAAGAGGATCAATTAATCATAATACTTTTATTATCCTGGCATTCACTTTTTTATTTCTCTAGCTATTATTCATGCTTAACCATTTTTCTTTTAAAAATTGTACATAGCTTAACCTTTAAATTATATTTTATAAATTTTTAATATTATTTATTATTTTTTAATAATATTTAATAAATTTTTAATATTATTTTAATTTATTTATTTTAAGAAAAGTTTCCCTCCCTCATCTTGCATTGCATCACTTTCAGCCCTTTCGTACCACTAAATGTGTATTCTTGTAGTTACTAGAGTATCACAGTGCTCTATGTGGTTTCTAACAATAAAACTTTTGAGAGAAACATAGATTCCTTTGTTAACATGGATTCTTGCTCGTAGGTGATTCTGGGCAGACCTCATTTTCTTTCAATACGACAAAATATTTTTCAGATTTTCTTAACTGGTAAGATTCTTAGTTGGAATTTTGTTATTTTTTACAGGCATATGTTATAAAAATGTTATTACTTGGCTTACAATGTTTAAATTTTCATTCAATACTTTCCCAAGTGAAGGCTCTGGCTAATATTTAGGCTAGAAATTGTAGTTATATGAGTAGTTATTGTTTAGCTTCCCTAGGGCCAAACGATAGTTTTTATCATTTTTCATTCATTTGATAAACATTAGGTCACAATTTTCTTTTGAAACTTCTCTATCAGGTCGGCAATTTTTTTTTTGTCTCTTCTAGATTACTTAAAATAACAATATATGGAGGACCATTATGGCTCCAAATAATCATACACACCTTTGTAACGTAGTTATTCTATGTAAAATGAATGTGACTGTCTTTTCTATATGTAGTAATTCTCACATGTGGTCGAGTTTGGGGCTAACATACCATTTCTATATTAGGTTAGGTACACACTAGCTTTCAATCGTGGATTCATGTGACAAACACTATCAATTGCTTCTTGTTTCAATTCAATCGGTTGCATTAAGCCTCATCTAAATGCTACTAGCACTATCCTAATGCCTCCTAACGAAATTTCCTTTAGAAGAGGGAAGAGTTATATTTCATTTTGGAAGAAAGAGGCCTTGTTTAGATGTGGTAGGTTTGTATATTTATCTTTTTTCAAAAGACAGTACAGTAGAAGAAATTTTTCCAGATTTTTTGCGAGGGTTGTTATTGTGAAGGCGAAATAAGTGAAAATAACATCCCCTGCTAAGGAAGTGGGAGGTAAAGGGAGGAAATTAATGGTTGTATGATGGGATGACTATTGTGGATGAGCGACAACTTTACATCTCTTAAATAGAGGATACCAAGTTTCCATTGTTGATAGCCTTGTCTGTAGGTTATTCGACCAACAACTTTGGATTGTCTCTCTAACTCCCATTGTCTCAATTCATAGGAGAATAAAGAGATGGAGGTAAGTCTCTGATAAACATATTGAATTCTTTGTGGGAGATGTTTGTGATTTATATTTCCTTATATAGCCTTTCAAGTCCTTTGAGCCTGAGGCAGTCGTACCCTTTGAATAACGTAGGTCTAATCCTTACTCCATGATAGACATAGGAAAAGCAGTCTATACTCAGCATAAAAATGTGATTGGAACCATGAATGTGCTTTTTTCTATCAAAAAGTTCAACTTAGAATGCCACGTGGGGGCTTCACTATGGGATAAATACCATACCATGTGGGTTCATATTGGGGGATATATATTGAGGAAAAAATGGCATAATATATGAGGGGATATATAGGGGGGAATGGATTTTATATTAGCAGGTATAAAAAATGAAGCTAAAACTTATTGAAAAAATATAAAGGGGTATAAAAAATGTTAATGAAAAAATGGATGCCTACATTATCTAGTGGAAGTAGGGGTTTTTAAAATTCGGAAGGTGTACTGGGTTTGTATTGGTAGGGGGTTAAATAATGTGATTTTTAGCGGTATTTTCCAATATGTAATCAAATTACGAGTATTGTTTAATATGCCACGAATGCATGTGATAGGTCAGAGGTTCACTGAGTGAAGCCCCCATGGAATGCCATTTTGTTAAAATGGGTACCATGGAAGAATATGGAACTCCTAGCATTGATATTGAGGAAGGGTGCATTACCATTACTCATAATAGTAGCACAGACACATTTCCATACCCAAAGTAAGGAAGTTCCTTTTATCATCTCAGCAAAGTTCGCAATTCTCAAAACATGGCTTTTTTTTGCAAGGCTTGGGAACTAAGGGCTACAAACCTCAATCAATGGGTGGTTTATGGATTCATAACTCCAAAAAATGAAGACATGAAGAACTCATTAATAGGCTAGACTATGATGGTGTATTTGGGATTGCATTGGACTATTTTTATGCACAAGAAGTTGTTGGAAATCCTCTCATAGTATATAAAAAGGGTTAGTTATGAAAATTATTTCATAAGACAAATTCGCAAATAAGCAACACATGCCCATGTTGGAATCCTTAGTTTTTTTTAAATAAAAAATTTATGATATTGATTTTTACAACTCTTTGGGTTGCAAACATGTATTGGATGTGTCTTGCCTGGGATGTGGAGCTCCAAGGAAACCTTAAAAAATAGTATGATGTAGAGAGTAGAAAGAAGTCACAACAAAGTTGGTATCAAGTATCGTGGGATGGTTATGCCTTAGCACACTGGTTGGGATTAACAAATCAGACAACTTCTACTTCACCAGAACAAATAATGTGTATGGAACTTGTACGTCCTATTTATTCTCTATTTGTATTTATTCTTAGTTATAAGAATCTTATTCACATGAAATTCATGTATATTGGGTTCAGAAACAAAATAGTACTTGTATGGGAATAATGAGAGACTAAAGTTTGAACACATCCTTTACAAAATTAATATTTGTTGGATTATTTCAATTAGGAAAACAGCTACTAGAAGATGAATATCATTGTTGATTTTGAACTTTCATGGTTTTGCCTTAGTTCTTGGATCAAAAAAGGAATTCTATCGATGTACATTGAACAGAGACCTAAAACAATGGTTCATTATATTTCCTTTGGAGTAACTTATCCTCCCAGAATGGTACCCTCATATCTGCTTATACATGGGCAGATATCACATTTTCTAATTTAGCTATCAAAGGTTAAGGCTTAAAGTTGAATCCACATGTTCACCTTACCTTGACTTAGGAGTCCATCTACAGAAATATTTCTTCCACTCCTACTGCTAAAACAAAGGAAAATTCTCATCACATGACCGGTAGCAGAGCGTGCAAATGGGTTGTTGTTGGAGAGTTATTATGAGATTCACATGGAAAATCATTAGTTAGGGCTGACACTTTTCATGCTATAGAGAAGCCTTTCAATCATACAAATCATCATGCTAAGATCAAGTCAAATTCCAAAACTGGTAAGAAGAAGTGCAAGCAGCCAAAATCTCCTGGCAAAAACCTCACACAATTTCTAAGTTCTCCCTTTATGGCTAGTGGTACCAAGAAGGAAAAACATTCATCACCTCCTTCTAAAATTGATAAAACCCTCCTCTATTTATTCATAGTATTCTTCAGTCTAATCCAGGTCATGTTTGAGTAAAGAATCCAAAGGATACTTGAACAAAAGGAGTGGGATGCATCAAAAGTTCATCACATTTTGCCCAATAAGTGAAAATTTGTATTGGGATTTTCCCCCATATGGGGAGAAGTGTCTCAACCAAAAGGAATATCCAGCCCTAAATCCAATCCTCATATATATCCACATATATATCCATCTAAAGGTGCTTACGAGCTCCCTCTCCTTGAGAAGGACAAACATGTTGTAACATAGCTCACCTACTTGGCATATAGATCAACTATGCAAGTTTGGTAGGAGGAGACTGAATTAATTATTGAATTTATGTTAGGCTAAGTTCATAAGTAAAATACTTATCTTTAAAAAAAGTGAAATATGTTTACAAGAATGGCCAGTCAATATAAAATTTGAAAATTATGTAAATAAAAACCTGTGACCATCTTCTCTTGGTTTTTCCCAATAAGGATAGACCTTAATGCAAGGGTTAACAGCCTTATTAAACCATGTAGGCCTTCAGACAATAAATTATAAGGTCTATGGATTGGGGTAATGTCTAAAATTATGGTCTGTGAAGAATCAATAGATATTCCATAAGACTTGTAATATGTATTGATTTTTACCATGTTTTAATATTAACTAGGTCAATCAAGATTTAAGTAATATAATGTGTACGGAAAGAATGTTGTAATAGTAATTACACATCATTAGTATGCACATCCATGGGTGTGTGGATCATTAATTTATTATTAGACAGAACCCATAATCCTCTTGACATGTACTAGGATAATTTGCCCAAAGGATAACATATGTTTTATCTCATTTCATATTTTTATACATCCACAATTTGACAACACATTATGTGTAGTTATACATAAGGATATTTAAACATTTTATTAATTTTTCATTGACCTCAGTGAATAGTAGATTGTAAGACCATTACACACTCTTCTAGTCAACAATGGGTCTTGTTCGTTATATCTCGTTAATTAGGATTTAATCCTTGAGGAAGCTTTAGCTTATATGTTAAGAACATTTTCCAACAACATTAATACATTTATAATACAAGTTTTGAAGCCCTACTATCATTATTAAGCAAATTAAATTTCCCATTTCCAGGGTCTTGTCCTTGTGAACTAGAATTAGAGAAACCAGATGTGAACTTCATGAAACGTAAACCAGGATGTCACCCTAATGGTTAGTCATACCTCCAGTGTTCTTTTGAACTCCATGATTTCATGACATCTTACTAAAACAAGTTAGTTTTATGCATAATTAAGATAAATTATACATGTATGCATGATTCTGTGCACTAAAATTTCAAAGCATCTCATGGAAACATAGGAAATACAGTAAGTCAATTTCTACACTAACTTAATAAGAAAGAAGCACCCTTCATGTGGAAAAAATTTGGAATCCAATACAAGGTATGTGTTTCATATGTATAAGGAGGCTAAGACAATAGACTAATTATTAAGTAGCATTAATATATAGAAACTTCATGTCCACGGGCTTTTGGATAGATTGTGATCGTGTGCTATATTAAGGCACACCTTCATGTGAAGTCACCAACTCAATTCCCCATCCCAATCGGGGTGATATATTGGACAGGATGATGAAGATGTAGTCCTCCCAATCTTTAAACTATATATATATATATTATATATATATATAATATATATATAATATATTATATATATATTATATATATATATATATATATATATATATATATATATATATATATATTCATACAATTATGGCATACTATAAGGCATTCCATGTAGACCAAATCTCATCATCAAAGTGACACTAGAGGCTATTAATCAGTACAAAACGTCATTCACTTAAGCTCTGCATTTAATTATAGCATCACCCATTGACTAGTAGTCACTATACAGGGAAAACCTAGGAAAATGTGCATTTAAATCATAGTGAATTGTGATGCAACTGCTACAGGAATTACACATAGCCCTCAGTGGTAGTTCCAGATATAACACTAAAAAAAAAGAACAACATTCTTCCATTAGCAATTCATAAATAGAAATAGATGGGCTGTATACATTGAGATTGAATAATGCAGGTGAAATAGTAGCATCCCATGTGAAATTCGCATTCCATAATTTATCCATCAACAAATTATGTATAGTACATTGAGACTGTGTGATACAGGTAGATGAATTTATAAATTTAAAGATGCAAGAATCACTTGCTATATTATAGTCTGTATGTAACATACAAATTACAAGCACATAAATCAATTTAGAAAGAGTTCATTGTATATAGGCAGATTACTATTTGCACAGGATTAGGATGGACATAATAACGATGCATCACAAAGAAAATGGAATTATGGAAGTTGTAACAAGGAGTATTGACAAATAAGACAAAAATGAGGAAAATGATGTTGCTAGTTGTTCAATTTTTGACCTATTTGGATTGGAGAATTTGGCAAATATCAATATCAATATCTACCAAAACGAGCTTCCTGTGTATGAGAATACAATCTCATTAGGAGAAAAATAAGACCATTGTAAAGCGGTTAATTGTGTGCTAGAGGAAGGTATGTAACTTATAACTTATCATACAATTGTCTTCATTTATTGTGTTGCCTTAACCTTACAAGGTATATGAAAATGCATAACTTGCAGCAACTCAAATGCATAGTACAACGTGCATAAATCACTTGTGCTTGATGAGTAGTTTATTAGTGACATCCAAGGATGATACTCTACCTCATTTTGCAATTTTAGTACCTGATGTTGTGTTTACCTTGTAGATCAAAGGGATTGGAATTTTGTGTTTCATGCTTTGACAAGTGAAATTCTCCACTTGTGACAACCATACTCTAAATCTGGTAAATTGAGATCCTCAACAGGATCCTAGAGCTTCTAAAATAGGTATGGTAATATTGGGTTTTAATCCTTGACCTATTAATCATGTTGGTTGTCCCAATTAAAAAGATTTCAAATAAGCGCATGGAAATATAAATATAATTCAGAAATAACAATAGTCAATTTCTAATATCAAATTGGCTTAATTGCGTGGTCAATGTGCTTACCATGTGTTTCATTTCCTCCAGCTTAGTTTCTCATTGGAGTATGTATTTTCCAACATTAATTTATGAGTGTAGGATGCCTAATACGATATGAAAGGAACTATCTCAGTGTTTTCATCTTCTCTAATTTTCCGTGACTACATTAAACACATAAAACTTCAATGGTTGTCTCAAAAACTTGGATGTTTTGTTTTGATACTTTGTGGCATCGGTCAGAAAATGAGTTGGGCATCTTTAATTTTATCATTCCTATCACTCCAATAAGGTTTAATATAATTATTATTGTTAATTTTTGTGCCTACTGTTAGATTAATTTTGGCTCTATGATAATTTCACGTCAAGATTTCTATCATTAATGGGATTTTTCATGGCATTTCATGTAAAATAGTTTATTTACTATCTTGATTACTTTGATGACCTTAAAACTATGCTTACACTACCTCAGATAATTTATCATGTAGTATGAAAATAAGTATATTCTTACGACATCAAAGAGATTTAGAATAGTTGGTGAGGGAGTGGGCTGTTAAGGCACTCTGTAAGTAAAGGTCACCAGTTCTAATCTCACTGATACCAAAAATCCAGCATGGTTTCCGCAGGTGCGGCTCAGGCCAGGTGCGATCCCTGGGTGATTTTGATGGCTTAGATGCCATTTATTTGTGGCCTCTCAGCCACAGGGTAAGAGTGCTTTTAGGATTCACCCACTTATCAATACATTAATGCAACTACTAGCTGAAGTCTTGCAAAATTTTTATGTAGTCGTAGGAGATGTTGCACTTTTGACACATCGATGGAATATTGTGGAATTCACACAGCCTTAGCTAGAATCAAGCTTCGATGGTGTGGTTCCGATAAGATAGAAATTCCAATGCGTGGGCATTTATACATCAATTTGCATTGGAGATGTGGTGTATGACTACTACATTTTTCCTATGAGTTGTTGTAGGAATTCTAGACCATGGGAGTAACCAAGAGTTTCAAGGGCATCCAAAGTAATAATTTTGTAATTGTATTTGGTAAGTGCAAGGTCGTGCATCTCTCTGTAGCTTAAATTTGATTTCATGTCTACAATTTCTCACTTGATATAATTAAGATTGCATTGTAAATATTATATAACACTTGTCGGGAAACCATAACTTTTGGCATATATTATTTAATAATTTATGCTACTAGAACAAAAGTTGGAAATTCTAGGTTTTCAATATTTTCTCTGTGTTAGTTGTGTAATGTTTTGTATTCCATGAAGATCATTATTATTGAATTAATGCAAGAATATTGTCTCCTGAACTATGAAAATCTAGTTATTTTGATTAACTCACTTCAGGATAAACCCTAAATTAGGAAAGTCACCACATGTAAATTTACCTTGGAGCTTCACTTTACTTCAAAGCAAGAGATTTGCATGACTCTTGATATTATATTTCTAATTCATATTATGTATTGGGACAACGTCATTGCTCCTCTCCATAGGATGAACCTTGTTATTATATTTTTTATTTATGCTTTGTATTATAACTCTGTCACCACTATTGAAATTTTGGTCATTAGCATGATTCCTATTACTCAACTTTGACATAATTTCTTGTCCCAAATTCAAGTCATAATTTCTAGCATTTTGTTCAACATGTTGATTTGTTACCTGGATCAACTCAATATGTGATATTTCCATGGAATGCTTGAGATTTTTTTATTCCATGAACCTTTTACAATTTTTCCATGCCATATCCTGCTTTTCTTTGGAAATCATTTCATCTTCATTCTCTTGGAGAAGAGTCTCATGTTCATGAAAATTGGCAATCCAACTTGAGTAATGATGTTTAAGTAATATATTCATAAAAGCATAATCTATTCGTGAATAACTGAGCATATCAAATGATGGATTTTCATTAGAATTAACCAAAACTTCAATTATATTCTTTAGCTGGGTGATTTTCTCTTTCACTTCATCAGAATTATTGGCAAAATTGTCTTATCTTCAAGATTGATAGAAGTAAAACTTACTCTTAGTCATCAACCTATGAATTTGTTTCTTATCACCAACTCTTACTGCAAGAACCTCCTTTGCTACCTGCTAGTTATAGATTTTTTCCTCCATTGTTCCTTGAGAAACCAAGTGATAGGCATAAACATGTTTTGTTTTTCCAAATCACAACATATGAAAAGAAGACTAAAATATCATGTGTTGGATTATGGAAACCATCAACAATTATCACACGATCGGATGTTGGAATTTTTATACCCAATGATCTAGCACTAGTTGATATTAAAACACATTGGGCAGTTTTATTTAAAGGATTACTAAATTTATCTACTAGTTTTTTCCTTTGGGTGCCACTAGTGTGTCCATCAAGCCTATACCATTGTTTACCTTGCCTCTAGTATTCATCTTTCTTTCCATGTCGAGGTAACTTTTTCAAGAATGGCTCAATGAAATCTAATGTACTCAAACTTTAGTTGAAAACCAATGCCTTGTCACCTCGCTTAAAGCTCATGGCCAGGAGATCTAGAAATAAGACCATATTACTACTATAATAATTTTTTTCATGAGATTTATGGGGAATAATGTCCTCCCACCATTATCATATCATAGGAGAATCTCCTCCAAATCATTGTCTTTGTTTCTTCTTATCCAATCCACTCTACCTTTCATGTTATCTCCATTCAAGAAGTCATGTTTCATATCATCATCACTGAAGCTAAAATCCAAAATCAAATTCTCAATTGTGCCATCATCTTCTTGAGAGTCTATGTCCTCTTTGGCTATTTAAATTAGACCTTGATGATTCCAAATCTTGTGTAGAGGATGATATGCATTAAAGAAGAATTTCCTATGTGCCTCTTTTACACATATATTTTTTATTATTATTCATAAACCCATGTACTTTTAATAATATGACATATAATTGTCGTTGTGATGGAGAATTTCACACAAATATCACATATACACATTTTGGAGGAAGCTCATCCTTCATCACATTCAAACACATATGTTGTACAAAACCTTTTAACTGTTCGCATAAGACATGCGGTCTTTGATTCATTATTTTGACATTATATACAGTTGAGTTAGCATGCTGCCCATTTTTTATGATATTTTGGAAACGATTTTTGAACTCTAGTTTTTTCCCATGAATCCTTCATTTATATGTTAAATCAAAATTTGAATCCTCTAGCTTTAGACCTGAGAAGAGCATATGCTGATGTTTTCACCGAGAGGCAATATCCAACCCAGTATGCAAGAGATTTTGTAATGTCATGTCCTGTAAACATTTTGACTGAATCAATTATATAAAAATTAAATTAAATTAAATTAATTTTTAACCCTAAATTAAATTAATTTAAATTGTGGGTAGACAAGCTATAAACAACTCTTTCTTTTTGAGTCAAAGAGACAATCTACCAGGGTTCTGAACCAAGGGTTTTAGGAATAATTTTTCATTTTAGGGAGAATGTCTGAAACCATGCCTTGGTTTTTGTTAGTCCTTAAGCTGCAACATTCATTTTCTCATATGAACAGTAAATATTTTTACTTATGTTGTCATTTTTCAACTTAGTCACTTTATGTTTATTTCTTTATGTGTGTGTGTTTTCTTTAATCCATTTATTTTTATGTGCAAATGAATGCAGGTCTATCTACATGATGGAATATAGATTCCATGGATTTAGCTACATATGAACTATCTGACGGTCAAAATGCTGAGTGTGGGGGATTTCTATTTCCCCACTAGAAGTGTTGTACAAACACAATCACCTTTAATTCACCCTTTACTTGATCATCACTATGGAAAAATGTAGTTCTTAAGATCCTTTACTTCCTTAAACAAGATCTTCATATCATTTATTTCTTTAAACATGACCATGAGTAATTTTGTTAGTAAAAATTATATTTTTTAGAATTTTGATTATATTTTAGAAAATGGATTAAAAATAGGACAAACTTGAATTATAATTAAAATTTTGATTATGTTTAAGATTATTTATTAGGAAGAAAAAGATAAATTTGGTAAAATTTTAATTTTTCCAAATTTATCAAATTTACAACCTTAGGATGAGAAATTTAGAAACGTAGTCCATCTTAACCCCAACTATCAAGCACTGAGAGGGATTACCCGAGGTGCAAACACTTCCTCAAGTTTTACACTCAAAAAGAGGTTTGCACCTTCAGAGATTTGATCCCTTTCAATGCTTAATAGATTCGGAGTTAAGATGGATCTACACTAGTGGTATTTGCAATACCTACTTATAAATACAAAGATTTGATGGACGAATAACCCCCCTCCCCTTCCCTCTTTAAGTCATAAACTGAATTTTACCTAATGTAGTGAATTCTTTTGTCACTAAAATGTTTCTCTCTCAATTTATAATTGGTTTTTACCTTATTATTCTACTAATCGTTTATGTAGATATATGGAATGACTGAGATGAGTTGTTCGATCATCAAGAGTAAAGGAAACAACATAAAGCATTATGGTTCAGTAGGCATACTAGTCCCCAATGGAGGATAAGGTAGTTTATATTGTAATAGGGAATGCATTTCCCCCCAAACGAAGAGGTGAATTATGCTTTTGAGGACCTATGGTTATCAAAGGTAAGAACACATTATCATTAGGGGACTTTTAAGGTATAAAATGGGCCTCCTAAGAAAAATGTACAACCAAAGTAAACTTTATAAGCACCAATGGGATTGTAGATGATGATTTCAACCATGGGGTTGTTTCACCATGTTTGGAGTGAAAAAAGTAAGAATGTTATAAAATAATAAAATAATAAAACTCGTTTCCAACTCGTATTTTAAATTTATCTCCGTAAGGTTTTACTAAAATTTCGAGCGGGAGTACTCATTGGATGCAAAATTAAATTCCTCATCAAAGGAGTACCCACATTGCATACTTTGATGGACCCTCCTACACGAAAAGAGAGAAATACATGAAACAACGTGATTGCAATCACATTTTTCATGTATTTCTCATTTTTCAGGTAGTAAGGTCCATCAAAAGTATTAAACATGGGTTCTCCTCGGATGAGGAATCAAATTTTTCATCCAACAAGTGTTTTTGCTCGAAATTTGAGTGAACCCATAAGGAAATCAGTTGAAACTACGAGTTAAAAAAAATAGTTTTTCTTTTCTCCCCACTAAAATTTGATGATGTAATCTAATCTTATTTTATTATTTTATCATATCTTTAGGAGGCCCATTTTAGACCTCAAAATTCCCCTAATGGATACATTTAAAGCATTTATGAGATGATATGAATGTTACTAGCATCCTTCAAGATTTTTATGAGAAGAAAACAATTACAATTATGCACAGACTTTTTTGAACTCCAGCAGTAAAATTAATTCCACTACTATGCTATTCCTTTAACCTGAATTGACATATAATTTACTTATTTGCCTTTGTAAATCCTACATTATATCCTTTATGGCTCTCTTACGAAAGTGGTGCCCTTAGTGTTCTAGATAATGTAGAAGGATTTCATGCAAGCCAACAATATTTTTTCACAAGATTTTAATTTATAAACAGTTAAAATATGATCTGATCAGCTTTTGCATCTCTACATAATACTACAAGAAGCTACATCCTCATCTGTAGATTCATAATATTGGTTGCACTCTAGATATATTTGTCATATTAATGAATAAGGGCCTCTATATATCCTTGACAGACTAAAAGAGCTCGTCAAATACGAAGGACTTTCAGTATGTCTTGTTAGCTCTTGTTTGATACCAACAGTGATTGATTACACCCACTTGAGAAATTTTGCAATTACATTCATGAGATATTGTTTATTGTGTCATGAAAACCCATTTCAGATAACACCAATGGAATTTAAGGAGCTTATGTTGTGCAATCCAGAGATTGAAGACTCTGCAGTAATACAGTGAGAATTCCCAGCTTTCCATTTCATTTTTTGGGAAACTAAATTGAATAAGAGAAGCTCAGGAAAACAATTATTTTTTCAGGAGGGGATTATGACTCAGCAATTAGCTAAAAGTTGAATCAATTGACCAAAAAGGAGAATATAAATCATTATTTTTCATTTCTCTATATTGTTCTTATACTAGCCTATATTTCTTGTATTGATGGTGGTTGGGGGATATGTTGGTAGATACCCATATGAAGACGCAGGTGAAGTTCTTATGAAAGTTATAGTGAGGAAACCTGGAAGAAATATAACATAAGAGGATGTGATGGAATTTGTTGGAAGACATGTTATTTATTGATTGCTTCAAGTGTTTGATTGCTAAAGTTTTATGTGGGTTTTGGTTTACATAGGAATCTCTATCTTCTACATGTTATTTGGAATTTTTGTAGATGTGGGTGTGATGGAATGATGTGGATCCATGCACTACAACAATATAAGAAGAGTGGTTCTTGTGGTTTCCATTCTATGAACTGAGTCTAGAAAAATTATTAGAAAACATCTAAGAGCACTAGCTGAGAGAATAACTTCAACTCCTTCAAAGTTGTGAACTGTATGCCTTGCATCCTCAACAATAAATTTAATATTTCCTTCATGAGATCAAGTTTTTGTGCCACAACTAATAGTTTCTACCATCTTGAAAGGAGAATCTACTTCTATGGCCAATAGGTAGAAAATCTTGAGATGAGCATAACTACCTTTATGGTCAATAGGTAGCAAACCTGATGGCTATGAAGTCAAAATTTCTAGCATCACGAGAGTACATAAATTCAATTTTCAATGTTTTCTTGAACATTTTCTTGTCCTTTGAATGATTATTTTCACTTGAATTTCCTCCCACTATAGTTCCATGAAGATAGTGGATGACAATAATTACCTATTATAAGAATATAACTATAATATTACACCTTGTTAATTTCCTATTACTGCACTATAATTGTAATTAGAGATTGTTGGTTTCTTTAATTGCCATCCACATATGATAGGATTTATGAAGCTTGTAAATTTTTAGTGTGATTTTAAAGGAAACACTAGAAAGATTTAAAGATTACCTTTCTGAGGCATGATGAGGAAATTTAAACATAAATTATGCTGCAAACTTAGTTTATTTATCTTCAAACTTAATGGAATATTTTCTCCTATGTCTACTCGGGCATCATCCCTCTACTTTTATCCCCTAACAATTCTCCTACGTATGGAAGCACACCATAGGGCATGAGAAGTGATTACCACATCAATTCTAGACATGTCGGGTGGG
>APFE031647180.1:40039-86240 GCA_000404065.3 Pinus taeda | reverse complement strand
CACAACAATGCTTCCACATCCTCATCCTTTCTTGAGAGTGCATCTGCCACCACATTTTGCTTCCTTTTCTTGTAGATGATTTCAAAGTCATAACCCAACATCTTTGTGACCCACTTTTGTTGCTCTTCAGAGGATAATCTTTGTTCTAAAAAGTATTTAAGGCTATCATGATCCGTTTTTACCTTGAGTGTCTTCCCATTAGATAGGGTCGCCATTTCTTAAGTGCATGGAGTATTGCCAACATTTCCTTCTCATAAATAGCTTTGTTTAAAAACTTTCCCTTGATTGGACAACTTTCAAAGGCAATGGATCTTTCATATTGCATTAAAACAACACCAATTCCATTTCCTGAAGCATCACATTCCACAATAAAGGTTTTTGTGAAGTCCAGTGTAGCTAAGACAGTGCTTGGCACATTGCCTCTTTAAGATGTTCGAAGGCCTTTGTTGCTTCTGGAGTCCATGAAAATGCATCTTTCTTCAATAATGTTGTTAGAGGTGCTGCTATTCTCCATAATTCTTAACAAACTTGAGATAATAACCTGTCAATCTGAGAAATCCTTGCAGATGCTTTATGGATGTGGGAATTTTCCATTCCTTAATGGCTTTAATTTTGCTAGGGTCTACCTTAACTCCTTCATGAGATACAATATGACACAAATATTCCACCTCTTGGACTCCAAAGAAACATTTGGATCTTTTTGCATATAATTGTTTCTCCTCAATAGTTGTAGCACCCTGTCAACATGTTCAACATGATCCTTCCAAGACTTGCTGTAGATTAGTATATCATCAAAAAATACTAACACAAATTTTCTAAGAATGGTTTGAAAATTGAATTCATCAAACCTTGAAATGTTGAAGGTGCATTGGTAAGGCCAAAAGGCATGACCAAAAATTCATAATGACCCTCATGAGTTCTAAATGCTGTTTTCGAATGTCTTCAATCTTCATTCTAATTTGATGATATCCTGAATGAAGATCCAACTTGCTGAAGTAAATTGATCCATGCAATTCATCGAGTAATTCATCAATGACAGGAATGGGGAACTTATCTTTAATAGTGAACTTGTTGAGCTCCCTATAATCTGGACACATGTGCCATGATCCATCCTTCTTGTGCACTAATACGATTGGAGCAGAGAAAGAACTTTGACTCGGTTAAATTATACTATTCTCTAGCATTTCTGCAACCATACGTTCAATTTCACTCTTTTGGACATAGGGATATCTGTACGGCCTGATGTTTGGAGGAGCACTTCCTAGAATTAGATGAATAGCATGATCGTGATCATGCATAGGTGGGAGACCTTTGGGAGTCTCAAATACCTTGGAATGATTGTCCAATACTTTTTGGAGATCTGGAGAAATAGATGATTCCAATGTGGAAACATCTAGCGAACATAATTATGCAATTACACCTTTTCGTTCCTTTTTTAGAAGCTTTGTCATAACGTTAGAGCTGATTATCTTTCCTGGTTTCCCTGCAATATCCCTTAATTCAAATTCCTTTCCTTCCACAGAAAATTTCATGAAACGTTCTTGAAAATTAAAAGCTATTGTACCCAAGGATTGTAGCCATTGGACTCCTAATACAACATCAACACCTCCCATTGAAATGGAAAGCATTGGGCTAGTCAATACATATTCTCCCATGGATAGCTTGATATTATGGCATTTTCCAGAGTAATTTATTGTTCCTCCATTTGCAACCATCACTTGACACTCTGGTGTTGGATATAAGAAGCACTTCAATTATTTTGCTCCATTATTGAACCCTTTTGTTTGAAACTTATCATTTGGCTAAAAAAAGTGTTGCTTTTTGTATCCTCGTAATGTGCTATCAATTCTTACTTAAAAATTTCCCAAGTGATAAATTGTTTATGAGAGCAAAGCGATTAATACCATACAAACTGATTTGGTTCCAAATATAAAGTGGCCATACATACCTTTTGTGTGTTTTGCACATTATTGAGATCGAAAAATTGCTCCATCTGTAATTTCCATGTTGCGGGATCCTTGCCATCAAACTTCCTCATATCAATTTTTGGAATATGGTGGGTCTTCAATCCAATATTAGGGTCTATCGAATCATGATTAACATTTCTTTTGTTCTCATCTCGAGTTTCCTTTACTATGCTTTCACCTTTAGTGACCCTTTCTTGTAGCATCTTATTGATATTTATCTTCAATTCTTCCATGTCTGTCTTCAAATCTATCTTCAAATCATCCATCTTAGCTTCCACGTCATTCATCTTAGCTTCAACACATTTATTTAAACAATCCATCTTAGATTTTGTTCCCTTTTGTGCAAGTGACACTTGTTGCACTTGGTCTCATAATTTTGATATATCATGTTGCATTTCTTCCTCTTGTTCATGAGTCATGCTAGAGCTTTCAGGTCGCCTACTAGGTGTTTCCATTTTCTTTCTTCTGGGCATCAATTACTGATAATAATGCTTCACTATGCCCTTTGAATTCCTTCAAAATAATTTTTCAAACCAAGCTTAAGCAAACATTTAAAAAAATATACACACCTTTTTTCTCTTTGTAGGAGCACGATATTGCCTCTGATATATCTTTGTAATTCAGATCATCCAGTTCTGAAATTGTGACCTGCAGTAGCCCTCTGTGTCCTCTTTCCAATGCCACCAGTCTGACCCCAGTTGGATTCTCCAATGAAGAGTTATGCCAAATCTCCCACAGTGACGTAACTATAATCTAATTCAGTAGAGTGAACTTGTACGATATGCCAAGTGTCCCTGTTTTGACCTTTGGCCCTAAAAAATATATACAAGAAACTAAAGTCCGTCCTCTTTTTGTACCTTCTTACGAAATTTCAATCTGATGCTCAGAGAGAAAGTTATGATGATTTTCCCCAGGTCACCTGTTTTGGAATGTAATTTAGGAGTCTGCAAAAGACCAACTTCTCAGATCATATCTCCGCAATATAGCACAAAATGCTCTAAAATTTGGACCGAGATTTAGCGCGATGTCTTCTCAAATGGGTTTTGTTTTCAACTTCTGAAACATCGCAGAAAAAACGTTATAGCGAAAATGCCACGATGACCTGTTTGGAGCAGCAAAAACCCTAGAATCCAAGGCTTTGATACCAAATGTTATGAAACCAGCTCAAGAAAAGATAGAAAAGAGAGATCAATGGCCTTAGAATTCAGCCTCTTCGAGGGGGCAACCTCCTTTACATTACATAAATGAACAATTCTTCGATGATTCAAATGATAAAACCTCCTTTCTATATATAGGAGTCTAAGGAGTCACAATATAACCTAGCCGACCTAACAATAATAATATAAAGCCAAAAAAATAACAATAGAGGGATTCTATGGGGGACAGTAATAACAATATGGGGACAATAGGGGCACAACAATATTAATAAGGGGTACAACTACAATAGTAATGGGGTAATCACTAGTATTATAGGGACCCAAGATTAACATAACAAAGGTAGCGTATAACGTATACATGCACTTTCACATGATGAAAAGCGCGTACATGTTGGAAAACCAAGTTTTTGGTCCAAGGTATTTGATCCAAGGTATTTTGGTCCAAGGTACTTAGTTTGAGGTATTTGGTCCAAGGTAGTGACCCTAGGTATTTGGTCCAAGTTATTGGTTGTAAGTGGTTTTGGTCCAAGGTATTGAGAAAGGCCTAAGAGTATATAAAAAGGAGAAGATCATTAGGCCAAGTGTGCAAGAAATAAGATTCTAAGGAATACTTCTATCTAAAGTATATTTGATGTTGCAGGGTTATGTTTGGGACTAGATCTGAAATATTTATGTGCACCTAGAGTTCAATGTTGGATCAGGATCATGAGACATGAAATGACTTATTCTTGAATGATCTGATATTGGTTGACACTAGATCTGATGTTTTGTGCCTGTTTTACTCGTTATCTATCAAGATCTGGGTTTGTATGAAGTCTAAAATTGCAGGAAAGTTTTAAGTCAATATTTGCAGATCTATAAACATGTTTGTCTCGGTCGAAGTGCATATACACGCAGGTTCAGTTCTTTCAAGTAGCGTATACAAAAGAAAATCTTCTTTTTCAGATCTGACTGAACTATCTGATCAAATTCTGTTGTTTTACTATTGTCTGTCAATGAAGTCTTCTTAGATTTGAACGTATAGCTAAATACATAAGGAGGATGGCATTTGATTGATTGATAGTAGAAGTGAGAAGAAGTAATATCTGTCCTTGCCTGTAGAAAGCTCTGAAAGTTGACAGTAGATATTCAGTATATTGAAAGTTGGTACAGACTTGATTCAAAAGTTTATTTTTGTAGTAGTTTTGAAGGTATACATAGGTTCAATTGATGGAAGTAGCGTATACATGTAGGTTGGGCACAACCAAGTAGCGTATACACTCAAATGCATGATTTTTAAGGTTACATATGGTTCTGAATGATGATGCAGGGTTCTGGGTTCAACACAGTGTTCTGGTGCTAGTGATTTGATTGTTCAGATTATCTGAATATTGTTTAATGCAGATTGAGTTTAAAAGTTATTGATGGGTCACGTATGAAAATTTGATGAAACGTGGCCTTCAAATTGTAGTGTTGTGATCCAAGAGTATCCAGTCTGAAAATTCATGAAACGTGGTCCCTGGTGGAAGAGTGGAGTTTTCTGTAGGCTGGCACCTATGTACTAGTAAACATATTGGCTAGTACAAGAGCTAGGGGGTTGTAGCTCATTTCCAATAGAAGCTGGAGAACGAGAGAAGGTTGTAACCTTCTGCAGGTAGAAGCTTGCGTACTGGTATGAGTCTGCACCAGTACAAGATTGTAAACAGATTTTTTTATTATTAAAAGAAGATAGATACGACAACAGCAGGTGGTTTTTACCCACATTGGTTTTCCACCTTAAATCTTGGTGTTCATGTGTGTTGCTTATGTGTGATGCTTTATTATGCTTTTACTGCACTATCTAATAGATCTCTGATATACTGGTTTAATCTCAACACATGATAAATTGTCTAAATCACAATTTCTCTGCATATACGCTGGTTTCTTTAAGCACAGTCATGTGTACGTGCTAGTTCACTTCACTGAAGTAGCGTATATAAATATGTTTGGGAAATAAAATTGTTGATCTGATAATACTGATTCACCCCCCTCTCAGTATTATTTCCAACACTTAGATAGCTTGCCTTGAGAAAGACCAGGTTCACTTTTTCTAGCACCTCATTTTACACCCATCTTTCTTAATAAAATGGCTCAGTGACACAGTTTTGGCTTTAAAATGGTGTTCTGATGCTTGAGTATTTTTTTGTGTGTCTTTGGTTATGTTTTCTTTTTTTATCATTGTATATTTCCATTAGGAATATTACATTCTGTATGTTTATCTGAGGTCAGCTGAAATAACCTGACTCTGCTATTCATTTGAGTTACATTAAAGAACTCATTTAAGTTGAGAAGTCAAAAAACCTTTTCTGTGATTAGAACTTTCTTATAGTTAGCTCATTGATAGTGTTTATTTAGGCCAAATAGAAAAATTTATTTGTGTTGATTCACAAAATTTTGATGAACACATTCGTATGATTGGGGATTCCTATTAAGATCCATTGTTGCTGGTAAGAATTCAGGGCACACCAAAGAACTTAATTGTAATGGCCCAGCCTAGCTCCAAACAATTAAAAAAAATAAAACAAATTGTATCTATGGAGGCGATATTAAAGATTCCGGTTTAGAGATTCCATCTAGGGTTTACCTCAAGATACATATCTAAGGCTCTGTAAAGCACATTATATGAATATCTAGCATCATCTGGCAATGATTCAAGAAGCAACTGAAATTTGGAGGGCTTGAGATTGACATCAGGGGCCACCTCTGTAATATACTTGTCCATGAGGCTACCCACCCTCTTCAGCCGACTTTGGTAGAAAATTCCAGAAGTGGGCTCGATGGTGCTAGTGGGAAATTTAGGCATAGAAACCATCGCTTGATCCATGAGGAAAATCTGCAGATATCTAAGAAGAATATCCACATCATAGAGGAAACCCATCCCCTGGGGTGCAAGAATCAGTATGTTGTCCAATGTAGCATTGTCCAATTGTGATCCAATCATATTGTCTAGCTATTTCCTGCATAATTTAGAGGCATTAAACACATTAGCCACCCTTAGGATCCCAAGCAAGCTCCTGCATGTGACTGTTGCTCTCTCTAAATAATGAAGCAAACCCACAATAGTTTCGAGAATTCCCCTCTACACTTTGTTGGCATAGCGGTGCATAATCTACTCATCCCTCCCACATTTTTTCTTAGGGGATATGGAGCTGTATCCAAGCATGGGAAAGGTAGACTTCAGGTATTGTGAAAGAAATCTATTGATAACCCAGTTGTCCATTTTGTGGGAAATCATGGTTTTGACCATTCTTTCCATCATATACATACTTAATGATGACGGATCTTCAAACCACCAACCCGTTTTAGATTTTGAGCTCTCAGAGCTTCTTGTATAGCAAGAATATCGACTCCCAATACTATCAGGAGAAGACAAGGCAAGTCTGGTATCATAGTTAGCATTCATTCTTTCTACGAGTGCATTAATACATCTCTAAATACATCAAAACATCTCTGTATAATCCTTGTAGAATTTGTTATCAATGCCATAGCCTCACAATCCTTCCATGCATTTATCAATTCCCACCAACTCCCGAAGGCCAAGCCCTTGATAAAATCCTTTGTTTGCCTCACCAGGTTCCCTTTTTGGATCTCTTCTATCATCTCCAAGTTCCCTTCTTGGATCTCTTCTGTCATCTCTGAGTTCCCTTCTTAGATCTCTTCTGTCATCTCCAGGTTCCCTTCTTGGATCTCTTTTGTCATCTCCAGGTTCCCTTCTTGGATCTCTTCTGTCATCTCCAGATGCTTAGCCACACATTGAAGCTTGCATATGTTGGTGGACGTGATCTCAATGTTGTTGACCCCATTGGACGTGATCTCCTAGTAAATCATGAAGTATCACTTTGCATGACTTCACTCACCCTGCCTAACCTCCTCCTGTTGCTGCCTTGTTGAACAACTTGATTAACCTCCCTAAGAAGGAAAGCAATGTTTTCAGCAAGAAATCCAATCATGTCCCCAATTCATCTCAGGGTATCCACCACCCAAAAAATAACAATCAATCGATTTCAACATACCTACCACCTAAAAAATAACATAACTAACATAATCCCATCCTAACCCTCAATCTTAAGCCCAAGAGCTAAATAAAACTCAAAATGAAAGTAAAGAAAGTTCAATAACACCTTGCTTTTATCTTGCCTAATAAAAGAAAAGAAAAATAGAAGGATAGGATAATAATACCTTGTCTAGAAATAATGTTTCTTCACCATTGATAATCACCTCCAGATCACTTATAGGGTGCATGCTGCTCTCTATTCACATCCCTTCCTTCGACTTCCTTAGTAATCCAATGAAGGACCAATAAAATGGACCAACTCCCTCATTATTTAGTTAGGAATGAGGCAACCTTAATCCTTAACCCAATCACTACCTCATGGATTAATTAAGAATGGAATGGACCAGACCTGTCAGTCCAGTGACCTTTCTTGCCGGTCGGTCCTGCATTGTACACTAGGCAGGCGACGCTAGTGCTATGTCTTCACAGAGCACCCGATGCTAGGCTAAGTTGGTAGAATTCACTAGAAGTAGGCTAAATTCTATCATAACAGAAAGGAGTCATTCTTCACCTTGCGAACCTGGGCGCAGATTGTGTTTCACATCGCTGCCTCTCTTATAGGTGGGTGTTATCAAGGTTTTATGCAAGAATATGTATATGAGGTTTCACCATGAAAACACCCAAAAAGACAGATACAAAGGCAAAGAACACTGCATGCCTGCTCATCTATAAGTTCTTTGCATTTGGTAGTGAAAGGGAACCAGTTCTATGGCGCAATAAACACTGTTGCTTGGGTGTTTATATCGACAAAGGTTGTATACAATTTTTCCCTAACTGTGTCGCGTAACTGTTTTTTAACCATTAATCCAAGGGCACAAAAATATTTAATTTTCTAACATCTGATTGGACGCTCCAGATAGAGATACTGGAGCAACTTGGGGAATTTTTTAAAAGAGGAATGCCTTACAACATAATTAAATATGGTCAAAGTTAAAGTTTTGTTTAGATGCTGGATGTTAAAATATTTCCATATTAACATTTTATGTTAAAGTCAAAGTTTCATTATTATAAAAAAAAAATATTAATCTCTATATTATTAAGCGGAGACAACAAAATTTCATATTTATTTATATGATTAATTAATTCATGTGAAGTAGAGACTTATGATTAAAATTCTTTTACTTTATATTAATTTAACTTTCCATTTTTTAAATTCTTAAATTTTCATACATTTTTACATAAAATAAGAGAATTATATATAATATTGAAAAGATATTAATTTTTTTATATTATTTTTATATGTTATTATTTTTTGTTTTTTGTTTTTCTACTTTTAATATTATATAATTTCAATAAGTTTAATGGATGAATATTTTTGTTTTTTTTAAAGATACATGTTCAAATCTAGATGTGAGTAGAGTATGTACATTTCTATAGATTTTAGGGGCCTACACCTCTTGTCCCATTAACAAGGGCGCCTTATACACTAATTTGGTGTTTGGTAAGGCCATGAACTTAAAATTACACACCCAGAGACACACCCACATTATGTCAATTTGGTTTATTTTAGGTGGTTGGGAATAATGATTATTATCCTCCCTACCCACATTCATTTGGAGGTATACATACTCTATGCCTTTCTTGTTTTGCACATGTGACCTCTTACTAAAGGGGAAACACACAAGCGCATATATTATATATATATATATATATATATATAATTTGTGTCCGTGACACTAGTATGTTATTTTTTCTCTAAAGTATATTAGTATGAAAATGATAGAATTTATTAAAGAAATTATGTACAATTTTAGATAATATTCAATCCTTGTGCACCACTAATATTTCATATTTTTTAATAATGTGAAATAGAAAACAATAATCTTTTTCTTAAAATGTCATATATTTAAAATCCATATAATAATCTTTAAGAGTGTGTAGAGTTTCATCAATAATTATTATGTGGATCATATTCAAAACCACTATAGGAAATGGAGATAAGAATAAGGAGTTGTAAAAATAGATATGTTTTTGTTTATGCAATTCGAACCACCAAGTTTGTCATTATGAAGCTAAAATTAAAGCAGAAAACTCATCCAACACATAGAGGATAAGAGGCACTCTTTCAAATTCTCCTTTGAATTTATAAAAGCATGTATGTGTTCCTATCACATATATTCATAACTTTGTAATATTTCCATCACCTTTAGCATTGCGACTAATTTTAGGACCCATGTTTCATAAGGAAAGGATTAATATTAGAAACTACTTTTTTTCCTAGCATAATCCTATTTAGCTTGTCGTTTTTGTGCAACATTTCCCATTGGTGCCGATAACACCACTAGGGGGTCAAAGACCCCATAGGGAGGGCAAGTGTTGTGGTCAAAAGCCTTTTTCACAATGCTTAAGGGTTGGAAGCAATTTTTTTCTTACATAAAGTCCTTGCTTTCATTTTCAACCATGGTTTAAGCCCATAAACCATCAATAATACTAAGAAATCCAAATAATGGTAGCCATATTTCATATTCCCCTTAGAAGACTCATTTGTTGGTATGAATACTTGTTTAAGGCCATTGGGATCAAGAATTTCACCAATATCCCAAGGCACATGTTTTCCTTTATTAATGATGTTCAAGGCCTTGTGACCCATCATTAGTGTGCAAAAGCTCCTAAGGGAATCCATACCCAACCTTGATCCTAAACACCCCCTAGAGATGGTTTTTGTTGTGGTTTTAAAGGTGTTGTTCACAGTGATTGAGCTTGAGAAGTAACATCTAGGGTCTAAGGCCTAACATAACTCTAGATCTCTAAAAGAACTTCATTTAGGGCTAAAACCACTTGCTCCCCCGACACATATTTAGACCTCAAAGACTATTTCTATTTCACAAAACTCATTCGTAGATTCCATATCCAAATTGGATGCTAAATAACCCTAATCATGGCTTAGAAAATGACTTGTGGTGTGGGCTTAAAATATATTATCATTTAGGGAATGTGTTGTGGTTTAATCATGGCACCTATGTCCCTCAGGTAGGCTAGAGATATTATATGAAGTTCTTGTGTTATTGTTTGGGGATGTGCTTAGCATTATAGTTGTAATAGAATTTTGTGGTTATTAGGTGTTATTCATGGTGATTAAGTTTGGCAAAGATCATTCGGGGTACAAGGCCTACTATTATCCTCGTGTGACCTTGGATAGACCTATAAACACATTCTTGGAGCATAAGTAACCTAGTGTTGGTTCCCTTAGCATATTTGGAGGAAATCGTCAACTAAGAGAGGTCAAATGTGGAGGTTTGAGGACACACCTAAGGAACTTGAGCCCGAGAAGCTAGTTTTAGGGCTAGAGGCTCTTGTTTTCCTCCCTTGACTCTGGTCATGGATACACCAACCACTTGTGATTCTTACCCTTGATAACACCACCCTGATTCAAATTGGATGTCAAGGCCTCCCTAAAGATAGTTTGTTTAATGGTTTCAAGGTGTTGTTAAATGTGCTTGAGCTAGAAGGTTCAAAAGGTCTTAAGGGAAATGTAGCCCCCCAACCCTCTTTAAGCCTTATGATGAACCTTTGTTTTGACAACTTTTTTCTATAAAAATGATTGATATTTTATCCAAATAAATATCCATTTTTCCTCCCTTTCATTGTAAATTAGAGTCATTCCCATATCAACATTATAATGAACCCAAACCCTATAGTCCCTTGAGGAAAGGGGTCTATAACTTTTATAGACAATTAAGAGAGATCCCACAATTTTAGCTTGGAAGAATTATGTTATGGCCTTTGGTCCCTATATTAATGCCCTAATAAGCATTGGATATTATTTTAGTTATTATAGCATGAAGTCAAATATAAACTTTCATGGTCCCATTTTATTATAATTGTACCCTTTGTCTCCTATATACACTAAGGAGACCTAGCCTTGGGATCTTGTCTTCTACATTATATTCATTGCAAAAGGAGGTTTCCCATTCGAAGAGGATTATAATTATTGGTTTGTTTTAATTTTGAAGGTGCAAGGTTCATAACATTTGGCATCAAAGCATATGATCCTAAGGTTTTGCTGCATCAAACAAGTTATCTTGGCATTTTTGCTATAACGTTTTTTACCAAAGATGCTTCAGATGGTGAAATTTTGAGAATATTGAGGAGACATCTCAAGGAATACATGGTTAAAATTATATTAATGTTATATACTTTTGGAGATATGATCTAATAAAGTTAGGGTTCCTGAATGCTCTTGAAATTCGTTTTAAATAGGTTTGTTTGGAATTTTCGCTATACCTTTTTTTGTCAGTACCTTTTAGATAGTGAAATTTAAGTTATATTTAGGTGTGATCTTGGGCAAAAACTAATTAAAATATTAGAATTGGGTTCACTATTCTTTTTGAGATATACTTTGTGGAATTTAGGGTTTGTGAAGGGTCTTGAAATTAGTTACAAACAAGTGAGATCGACATTTTTATGATAATTTTTTCTCAGATGCTTAAGATAATGAAATTTTGAGTGTATTGTGGAGATATCTTTGAGAACATTTAGTTAAAATTTCATATTTTTATTTTCTATACTTTTGGAGATATACTCTCCAGAGGTTAGGTTTTGTGAAGGATCATGAATTTAGGCTAAAATGAGTGAGCTTGGCATTTTCGCTATAACGTTTTTATGTGATACCTTAGATTGTGAAGTTTTTAGAGATCTTATGGGACATAACAAAGTACCTTAGGTGAAAGTTTCAAAATTATATTTGAATAATTGAACATGTGGCAAGCCATACAGGTTTGATCTTGGTAAGAGGCTAAAAATAAGCTAGTCATGGGAAAGTTACCATAACTTTCACTTGACATATCAAATTTTTGGTCAGACCCATGGAATTGCAAAGAAGAAATAACAAAGTATTACAAATTGAAATTTTATATTTTGAAGGGCTCAAATATCAAAGATATATCAAGAAAAAGGGCGACCATTCAAATATACTCCAAAGTAAGGTTTTAGAGGTATTTAACTTACAAGTGGCATAAATTTTGATTAGAAGAACCATTTTCTTTTGGGTGAATAAATGTTGTGATAAAGAGTAGTGTCATTATTATTATTATTTTCCCATATGCCTTGAAAGAAAGACCCAAAAGCTACTACATCAATTAAAATTTTTGAAGGCTCATATGTGACTCATGAAAAATAGAATATGTCAACTAATGAAAAACTAAGTTGGAAGTTAGTTGTCACAATTGTAAAAATCATCTAAAAGTGATTGAACAAAAAATATAGGGAAATAAGGATGTGACAACCCCACACATGGTTCTCCCATAAAATGAATCGTAAATATATTTACAAATATGTGAAATTTTAAGAAAGGGGACTGACTCAAAGGGACATGGATTTCCAGAGCTGAGGAGGAGGATTGCTTGCTTGGGATGTTGAGGTTTTCTTGTGCAGAAAATATGAAATGTCTGGGACAACCATTAAAAATTGGTTTTCGCATGAATTTAATGAACTGGTTCTTAAAATTTAATGGGCTGCAAGAGAAGGTACAAAATCCCATGCTAGTTCAAAATAGTAACAAGAAAAGAGGACAAGAGATCTAGAAGAGAGACTACAAATTATAGGGGAACAAGGACGAAGAAACAAATGTGAGCTAGGAAAATAAGGTGAGGTGTATTTGAATAGAGGTAGGAGGTAGGAGAGGAGACACATTCTAAGCATTAGAGAAATAAATAACTTTGTGTTTTTTTATCAGCGAGCAACACAGAAGAGAAGAGAAGGGGAGTGGTCCTCAGCTTCCCTGGAAGCTATGGGTTGAGATGCTAGTCTTTGGAGCCTTGTAACAACTTACGGTCCCTTGATGTTGTGGGTTGAGTTAGAATCTTGGAGCTCTGTAGTATTTTAGGTCCCTACAGGCTATGGGTTGAGACATAGTCATTAGAGCCCTATAATAGCTTGGATCCCTAAAGGTTGTGGGTTGTGATAGAATCTCTGGAACTCTATAACAACTTGGGTCCCTAGAGGCTTTAGGTTGAGATAATAGACTCTGGAGCCCTGGACAGCTTGGGAAGAGGCAAATCCTGAACTAACATCAAAGGAAGACCTGCTTGAAGACCTCTAGTTACTATATTGTTGTTATTGTGGATTATTACTCCTTAGAAGGGAGTGAACTACTGTGTGTTCATTTGGGGGTGAGGCAGCAAGTATCTAGACTCTTTTTGTTGAAGAAGAAGGCCATGATTAGCTGGTGTGATTGAGGAAGAGATCCCCTCAAATTCCCTATTTCATTCAATAGCTGGTGTATTTCCCTTAAGCAAGCAAACCCCCCTCCCCCCATTAGACTCTAGAATTTGACTTAGGGGTGACAGTTGCAAGTAAGTGGGGTTTCAGTTGCCTATGATTGGGTGGAGAGTCCTTGTCTCAGACTCTATTACCCTCCCAGTTTAAAAGATAAGTAATATTCTATACTTATTTAGATGTTGATGAATTTATGATGCATTTCTGGTTGAAATGGTTTGGATTCTTTTGGGACTATAGAAATGTTGTTAATGTGACAAGCATATGAATGCCTCTCTATGCAAATATAACCATATAGTTATGATAAATAAATGCATACATAAACACATGTCACACCTCCAAAATGAACAATGTTGATAAAGAAGTTGAAGTAGTGCATGCATCTACAATGGAATGAAATGATGTGTTAAACGCTCATTATCTGATCCAGTAGCTGCATAAATATATGCGGCCTTGAAAAAAAACTCAAAAACAAAATTCATCAAATGGAAGTGAAAATAGGACCATATCGTCATTCTCGTCACCCTGATTCCAACGGTGCAAATGACCCTCAAATCTGAGCTTGCATGCTCAAGATATAGCCGGGTCAAATTTTTGGTCAAACTAGGCCAAGTGGTATTCACTAATGGGGCAACAATTTGGTGAAGGGATGACACACGGAAAACAACGGTCAGAAAGGGAGAATTTTTTGGTTTTTTAATTTTCCTAATAACCCTTAAAAACTGCCAACGATATTTTAACCATTTTATTATAAAAAATCAAAAAAATATAAATTTTGGGGTGATGGGCCGTCACCCCATAACGAACTTGTATATGTATATGTATATAGATATATATATATATATATCTATCTTTATATTATATATATATATTATTATAATATATATTTATATATTATAATATATTATAATGTATGTATGTATGTATGTATGTATGTATGTATGTATGTATGTATGTATGTATGTATGTATGTATGTATGTATGTATGTATGTATGTATGTATGTATGTATGTATGTATGTATGTATGTATGTATGTAGATGTATATGTATATGTATATGTATATGTATTAATACGGGTCGGGACAGCGAAGACCCGGGCACGCCCATACACCCGATAGCGACACATACAGGGAGGCCGGTGGGGTTCGAACCTGATCGGACCATGTGGGCTAGCTCGCCAATAGGCAACCCTAAAAATAAACGACGCCAATGAAAATTTGAAAAACTGCCAAAAACCAATCACAATGACTAACCATTTTAATAAAACAACATTCTATACATGGGGTGCGATGGGTTTTGAACCCAGCCCAGCCCCACCATAATTGCCTCTGCCATGAATGAGCCAATGACTCACGTTGGTATATTCGCCCTCCCAAAACATATAAACACCTTAACATTTCATTCGATGAAGGAAGCATGGCAAGACCAAGGAGCAGTGGATGTGTGTGCTAGAACCAGGAGCACCCAAGCCAGAACCACACCCAGACAGGTATAGAAATAGAAAAAGATTCTAAAGGAATCTTGGGAGAATATTCTTGTAGGGAATCTAAAAATTCTTTGGAGCTCCAGAGATTACTTTCTCAAAATATGGTCAAGTTTATAGTTGTTTGACATGATTTCGTGCCATGAATCCAATGGTGATATTTGTTTCTGCACCTGAGATTTGCATTTTTCATCCATGAATTAAAATGGAGGTATAAGGGTCATTTATGTATAGTTGATTGTAATTCATTTTTGTTTCCATTTAATGATATCGACCTCCCAACTTTGAGTAGGGCTAGGAGATGTAGCCCACACTTGGTGAACTCTGTAATCAAATCATTTGTGTGCCTTTGATCTCATGGTTTCTTAATGATTTCAACTTATTTTTTTATGTATTTAATTTACTTGGTTACATGCTCTTTTACATGCAATTCTGTATGCATCATTGAAGTTAAAAGATCTGGATAAAGTTTGATATTAGAGAAAGTCTTCTTGATGTGAGTTGCATGAGTGAATGCTAACCAGGAACAAGCTCCAAAGGGGAGAAGGAAAACTCAAATCCTTTGATCTCGAAGTAGGGCATGCACCACGAAGATGAAACATGACAGATGAGGAATCTCGAATTGAGGAAGAGAAAAATTATCACAAGATTTTCTTCACCATGGAAGAGAAAGTTGACAAGCTATTTGCATAATATGAGAAAAAAATCAAGCCTGAGAATAAAGAACTAGAGGACCATGCATCGGTAAATCATGAAGGTGGAAGAGGAGAGCCTCATAAACAACCCTCTCCATCATGTCGTGACAATTCTTCTTCTTCTTCTCATCACTCTAACGAGCATCATAGGAATACATCTAAGAAGCCATTTTTTAAGCTAGATGTAAAGTTTGATTTGCCCACATATAATGGAGAATGTAATGCAGATAAAATAAACAATTGGATTAGACATATCGTGGTTTATTGTCAGATTCAATAGATCAAGAAAGATGAGGCAAAGATCCAATCAACATCTCTTTGACTGAGTGGGACCACTCTCATCTTGTGGTAGAGAAAGTTTCAGAAAAGTAGAAAAAACTTGGGTAATCTCCTTTCTTATTGGTCCAATTTTGTTTATGCATTAAAAGATCAGTTTTATACTTTGGGTTATCAATAAAAGGCTTTAATGGAATGACAATATTTAAGACTAGGAAAGGGTCAAAATGTACGAAGCTTCACGGAAGGGTTTATAAAGCAAGCATTGAATTTGGGCATTTCACTTGATTCACCCAAAATTGTAACAAAGTTTATTGGTGCTTTACGTAGTTACATAAGGAATTCTTTGTTATTATTTGAGCCTACTACTATTGATGTGGCCAGTGTGACGTCCATTTACTTGAAAGCAGGGGAAACAATGATAAAGAAGAGAAACCAAAGAAATCATCTTTCAAACCTCATAATGGCAAGTTCAAAAGAAAAGGCAAGGGAAAGGACAAGAAGGCATCTACAACCAAGAAGGAGGAAGGAGTAAATCCATCTTACACACATCGCAAGAAGGAAGGGCATAATGATGAACAATGTTGGAAGTTGCATCCAAAGTTGAAACCAAAGAGATTTGGTGGAAGAACAAGCAAAAGGTGATGGAAACTATACAACATGACCTTGGATTCAATTCCGGTGACGAGACACAAATCACAACAGTGGGAATACAAGGGAATACAAGGTATTATTTCTCTTCATGTAAATGAAAGTTCTAAATTACATGCAAGTACAAGTTCTTCAGATGAGTTTCCTGAAAGAGGACTGAATTGTTCCACATTAGAGTCATAATGAAACATACTAAAGTCGAAACCTTGTTTGATCTGAGCTCACAAGCAATTTTTTTTTTTGAATCCCTGGTTAAAAATTTAGGATTAGAGACCAAGCCTCATCCAAATCCATACCCTCTTGGTTGGTTGTGTGATAAATCCAAATTACATGTAACCAAGAAGTGTAGAGCTAGATTTGTGATTGCATCCAAACTAGTAAATGAGGTTTATCTTGATGTTGTACCCTTGGATATATGTGGTATTGTATTGGGGAGTTCATATTTATATGAAAGTAAAGCAATTTTATTTCAACATGAAACAAGTTCCATCTCACGAAAGATGAGGTGGAATACATTGTTAGAGCTCATCATGCCAAAATCAATGTAGTCTTGGTAGTGTAGGTCAAATGAAGAGATTGATCAATTCTAGCAATGGGTGCATGCTCATGGTTGTGAGAGAAAAAGATGCATAGGCATCTGAAGCTTTCCAAGGTTATGATCCCACTCATAAAAAGGAATTGTATGAATTTTTTTCTATCTAGGATGGGATTTTTTAAGAACCAAGTGGGTTGCCTCCAAAGCATGATATCCCACATAAGATTCACTTGTATCAGGATGCTCCTTTACCCAACATTGGTATGTACAAGTTGTCAGCCATTGATATGGAGGAGATAAATAAGCAGGTACATGAATTGTTGAACCAAGGGGTCATAAGGCCAAGTTCTTCACCATGCGGTTCACCTATCCTATTGGTGCAAAAGAAGGATGACACGTGGAGGATGTGCGTGGACTATAGAGAACTCAACAAAATAACAGTGAAGAATCGATACCCTCTCCCTTGTATTGATGATTTGTTGGATCAATTGAAAAATGTTGTCTATTTCACAAAAATGGGCTTGTGCAGTGGCTATCATCAAGTTAGGATTGCAGAACAATATGTATGGAAGACTGCATTCAAGAGAAAACAAGGGTTGTTTGAATGGTTGGTGATACCATTTGGACTATGCAATGCTACGTCCACTTCATGAGGGTGATGAATGATATTTTCATACCTTTCCTTGATGATTTGTACTTATGTATCTTGATGAAATTCTTGTTTTCAGTAGGAAATGGGAAGGTTGTGTGAGTCATGTTAAAAAAGTGCTTGATGTTTTGCAAAAATAAAAATTGTATGTCAAAATATCTAAGTGTGAATTTGGTAAGACCTCGTTGGTTTACTTGGGTCACATTCTTAGAGGTGGATAATTAAAAATAGATCCTTCTAAAGTTGATGTGATTGTGAAGTGGCCTAAACCCACCAATGTTACATAGGTTCGTAGCTTTTTGGGTGTAATACAATATTGGAGAAGTTTCATTGCCAACTTCTCCGTCACTGCATCCCCCTTACATGCATTGACAAGTGTGAAGCAAACCTTTCAGTGGTGAGGAAAGAAACAAAAAGCCTTTAATACACTGAAAGAGAAGATTAGTACCACACCAATTTTGGCCTTAACTGACCTCCTCCAGCCTTTTGAGATCGAGAAAGATGCCAGTGGCTACACCATGGGAGTAGTGTTGATGCAGTAGAAGTAAGTTGTATGTTAGCATTCAAAAAAATTCTCCCAAGATGTTGTGAACTATACCAGATATAAAAAGGAGCTTCATGTCTTGGTTCAAAGCATGAAGAAGTGTAAACACTATTTGATTGAAAAGGAGACCATCATTCACATAGATCATCAGCCCTTGCAGTACCTCTAGTCGCAGACCAAGCTTCAACAAGCACATCATCTCAGATGGATGGGATTCCTCTAGCAGTTTCACTTGGTAATAAAATAAAAGAAGGGCACCAGCAACAAAGTGGAAGATATGCTTCCTCGCCCTCCTATTTCTGCATCTATAGTTTTGCAAAATGATTGTTTATCTTTTGAAAGTTATGCTGAACAATATGTTGATGATGATGATTTTAAGGATATTTATGCAAACCCAACTCATGGATCACTAGTGGATAATTACCATTTGCAAGGAAAGTTGTTGTACCACGTTGGAAAGCTTTGTATCCCCGCTAATGAGAGAATACATGTAATCAAAGAGGCACATACCTCTCTTGTGTCAGGTCATTTTGGTGTAGGGAAAACTTTGTGTCATTTTCAAATGTTGCGTTATTGGCCTCACATTAAAAATATTGTGACTCAATATGTAAAGGGACATGTGTTGTGTTCAGCTAGCAAGCCCACTAATAGAAAATTGGGGTTGTAGATACCACTCCCAGTTCCGAGTCATCCATGGGAAAGTGTATCAATGGATTTTGTATGTGGTTTGCCTTTATCTAGGAGAGGTCATGAATATTTGTATGTCATTATGGATCAAGTTAGAAAAATGTGTGTCTCAATGCCTTTTAAAAAACAGGTCACTGCAGAGCAGACTGCTCATCTCTTCTTCCAATTTATATGGGTCCACTTTGGGTTACCCACATCCATTGTGTCTGATTGAGACTTTCATTTTCTTGGAGAGTTTTGGATGAGTTTGTGGAGAATGATGGACACAAAGTTGAAAAGGAGCACGAAATTTCATCCACAGATCGACGAACAAATAGAGGTTGTCAACACATAGTGATACACTTACTCCGAGGCTATGGAAAGCATCCCCAGTTGTGGGATGAGCAACTTCCCTATGCACAACATGCATACAACCACACAGTGAATTCATCTACTCAGGGCTCATTGTTTGAGACATGCTTTGGATATTTCCCAAATGATCCCTTAGACATGGTCTTTGGAAGAGATGAATATTCTAGTGTGTAAGATGACAGGGACAAAGCATGAAAGTTCATTCAATGAATTTAGATGATTCAATAGGCAGTGCAGGAGTAGTTGGAGAAAATTCAATCTCAATACAAAGCTCGATATGACAAGCACCGAGTCGATCACCAATTCTAGGTTAGGGACAAAGTGTGGCTCCACATTAACAAATACAGAATGAAAGGGTAAGGAAAGTTGATACCAATTTGACATGGCCCATTCACCATATTAGAGAAGATTGGAGACAATACTTTTCGTCTTGATTTTCTAGCCTACCTGCAAATGTACTCAGTGGTGAACTTTGAAAATTCGAAACTTTATGAGCCTCCTTTGATCATGGACACCGAAGAGGTTGGACAGGTTCCTACAATGGATAATTTTTCACCTGAATACTTCGACAAACTACCTGAGGATATCATTCTTGACAGGAAGACCAAGACTCCACGATGGGGAGACATGGAGTACCTTTGTATTGGTTTCAAAGGAATGCATCCAAGTAAGGCCCGATTGATTGAACAGGATAAAGTGAGGGATAAATTCCCTCACTTTCCGATTGACTGATAAAACTTTTGGTGTTTGAAAAACTCATTAGTGGGGAGGAATGATCTAGGTCGCTCTAGAAATAGAAGTGGGCTTGAAAAAGAACTCAAAAATAACAATCATCATATGGAAGTGCAACTAGAACTATATTGTAGTGCTCATCATCTTGATTCCTATGGTGTAAACGACACTCAGATCCGAATTCGTATGCTCAAGATATAGCTAGTCAAAGTTAGGGTCAAACTCGGCCAAGTGGTAGTCTCTAACGAGGCAACAATTTGGCGAAGGGACGACATCGGAAAACGGAGGTCCAAAAGGGAGAATTTGTCACCTCTTTAATTTTCCTAATAACCCTTAAAAACCACCAATGAGATTTTAACCATTATATTATAAAAAATAAAAAATAAATACAAATTTGGTGTGGAAAACCGCCACCTCCCAACGACATTGTATATATATATATGTGTGTGTGTGTGTGTGTGTGTGTGTCTGTGTGTGTGTGTTGTATATCTACATTACATCTACATCTACATCTACATCTACATCTACATCTACATCTACATTCTACATCTACATCTACATCTACATCTACATCTACATCTACATATATATTAATATATATATATATATTAATATATAATATATATATATATATATATATTTATATATTATATATATTATTTAATATATATATATATATAATATATATATATATATATATAATATATATATTATATATATATAATATCTGGTTCAGGCCACCAGAGGCCCAAGTCCTATATATATGGTTCAGGCCACCAGAGGCCCAAGTCCGCACATACACCCAACAACGACACGTATTGGGAGGTTGACGGGGTTCAAACTTGCGCGGCCCATGTGGGTTGACCCCAAAAATAAATGGCGCCAATAAAAATTCAAATCGCTGCCAACAACCAATCACAACAATTGACAATTTTAATAAAAAAAACATTCTATATATGGGCCACAGTGGGTTCTGAACCCAACCCACCCCCATCATAATTTCTTCCACCACCAACGAGGCAACGACTCATATTGGTACATCCACCCTCCCGAAACATATAAAAACCTCATTATTTCATTCACCGGAGGAGGCGTGGCAAGATTGAGGAGAAGTGGATGTGTGTGCAAGAAGAACTAGGAGCGCCTAGGCTGGAACTGTGCCCAAGTGGGAAAAAAAACTAAGAAATATTCTAAAGGAATTGTCAGAGAATATTCTTGCAAGGAATATTGTGGGAATCTAAAGATTCCTTGGAGATCCAAAGGTTCCTTGCTTAGAATCTGTTCAAGTTTATAGTCGTTTGACACGATTTCACACCACGAATCCAATGGTGATGTCCATTTCTTCATCTAAGCTTTGTATTTTCCACCCATGACAGAAAATGGAGGTATAAGGGTCATTTATGTAAAGTTGATTGTAATTCATTTTTGCTTCCATTTAATGAAATAGGCCTCCCCACTTTGAGAAGGGAGCGATGACGTAGCCCACACTAGGTGAACTCTATAATCAAATCATTTGTGTGCATTTGATCTCAAGGTTTCTTTATGATTTCCGCTTCCTTTTCATGTGTTTAAGTTACTTGGTTACATGCTCTTTTATATGCAATTTTGTATGCATCCTTGAAGTTAAAAGATATAGATCATTACCAAAATTAATAACATATACTCTGCAGTAGAATGTGTAATGTTGTATATGATAAACTAATTTGAGTCATGTTCCTGAGCCATAATCATGTCTTGGGGTAAATTCTTATTCATACTGATTAACAACACATATGTAAGTAATACAATGATTTCATGAAGTACCACAGGGAATGAAAGGATCTATAAGGATTTGGAATGAGGACTTGGAAACCTTATGCGTATGAGCCCCTTTTCTATTATTATGCAAATTTTACATGGGAGACCATCTGCCTAGCAGGGTCTGCAATTATATGCATCAATTTATTGGCCTAAATTACAAGTTACTAAGTCACACGACAAGCATTGTATTAACACCAAAGGGTTTGTTCCCCCTTGGGGCCCAGTTGAGCCCTATAAGCTTTACCTAAATGGCCTTTCAAACATGTATTAGAAGTGGCCCGGTTGTCTTCCACTAGCCTCATGGTATAGTTCATCATGCACAAGATGGATTTGCATAGCATCAGATGGTTGCCAACAGGCCTGGTCATAATTTTGGAGTCCCTTGCATACAACATGTAAGTTAAAGCCTTTCGGGTGTTCACTACAAGTACATGACAAAGTATGGCTTTGAGAGAACCTACACTGACACCCCGAAAATTCCCTTACTCTAGTGCAGAGAATATTTGAGGACCAGGAACTTGTTGAGTCTTTCGCCCAAGCTCAGGAGGGTAGCATCGCGGGGTGCATTAGCAAGCCACTTTCACGATTGCCATCATTAAACGTCAATGTTGGCCTAAATGTATATTGAATCTTGGTAATAAATCCTTGAGCAGAGAAACTAGAGAGAAGCAATCAGTGAGGAGATGAAGTGATCTATCTCGATGTCAGACGATATCCATACCAGACTCATAACTCAAATGTTGACGGGATTTCCCTGGTCAGGCCACAGGGAAGCCAGGATAAAGCTTGATGTGACACAGATTTGAAAGCCCTAATCTTATAATGAAATTCGAGTGAAACTTATCCCTGCACCGATTCAAACCCTAGCCGTGTAGGAATTTCATTAGCACGACTTGATTTTTCCCTAGCAGAATTGGTTGAATATTTCTCAACGTGGCACAAAGGTGGAACTCGAAAGGCTCGCCTTGGATAAATCATGTTAATAAGTGGATGGTTAAGGTGCTCGGATGAGGTGGCAAGATGAAGTGTGCCCGATAGCTATGATATTGGCTGGAAAGGCGGTCAACTATCCACATAATCTCTGAATCATAGCCTGGAGGAATGAAAGGAAGGTGCACTAGGAAGCATCGAGAGCACAAAGGTGGGATGATGTCACCCTAAAAGTTCCACTTCAGAGGAACATTAAGGTGAACTAATTGAATGCACCAGGAAAATCCTTATGGGATGACATAAGGCGAGTGTGAGGCAGGGCCTGCACTATCGTAGTGTGTTATTGGTTAGGAGCTAGTCCACATGTCAAGTCGAATGACGAGTTCACCCCAGAGTATTCATAAGTAGTAGGGATGACAGAGTGTTGGGTTAGCTAGGCTTATGACTCAGGGGTGAAGGGGCATTCCCATCGGCTAGGAGTGGGGCCAATTGGGTTAATCAGAAATAGTAATTCATGGAGGTGAGACCCACTAGTCCACGTGGGCCTGGAGGTATCGCCCAGGGAGTTAAAGGGAGGAGTCAAATGTAAACGCGGGGAGGATATTTACAAGATGATGTAAGTCATACCACGTTTGCAGAGTGCACACCCAATTGGTGGAGAAGGGATCCCACTGGCTAGGATATGACCCCAGAAAAGTAAAGAGGTGCAGAAAAGGAGGCACCAGTATGAATGAGATGGGATGAAGGGGGATAGGTTGCGGTGATAGGTAAGAGTGGAAGGGTGGACCAATGAGGAGGGGGCAGTAAAGTCCCACCATCCTTGTGAACCTAGTACAAAGGCCCCGATGGTAACTAAGTGCGTACTTGGGGAATTATCGAGGAGAAGGTAAGCATTTAAATTAATGTATATGAATTGTTAATGCATATAAATTATTAAATGTGGTTAGTATGCTAACATGACTGTTCTGTCATAGCGGGGTTCCCATGAAAACTCCATGGATGCAAGGTTCATGATATTTATGATGATTAATTGATTATCTCATGAAAAAAAATAAAAAAATCTAACAATGTGTATGGTTGACAACACATTACAAGCAGCATAACACAGAGGGAGTGAAAAAATGGTGACTAGAATGGTGCAGTATAGTTCTGATCAATCAAAACATGGGAGTGATTGGGTTAGAATTAATGAAGAAGAGAGATCAGTTGACGAAGGGGGAGGGAATTTCTCTCGATATTGGTTGGATACCTTGAGAAGACTATGAGTTGAAGTGAGAAGATTTAAGGTCGATAACAAGAGGTTGGTAATAGCTCAAGAAAGGAAAGTTGAGATCAATGCAGTTAGCCTACAAAGTCTCTCAGATTGGCAGAGGTAGAGACAATTGAATTGAGGGCTAGTAATAGAGACAGGAAGAGACATCATGAGTTAGAAGAGAATACCAATGGAGAAAATGGTGGTAGGTCAAGAAAAAGGTACATGTGAGAAAGTGAGTACACGGTGCCAGGATATGTACCTTTGAGCACCCTAAGAGGAGGAACTAACACACAAATGCATCATTCTAGCAAACCATCTAGTTCTTCTACCAGGAGGCACCATCATCACTCTAACCATTATCAAAAGAAGTAAAGGAAAGAATTACATGCTTGAAGAATTTAAGAAGGCTAAGCCACCCACATTTGATGGGGATATGAAGAAAGCAAAGGATGCAGAAGCTTGGTTGTTGGGTATGAAGAAGTTTTTTAGGATACATGACTATTTTGAAAATATGAAAGCTAGATTCACCACCCATAGTCTGAAAAGGAAAGTAGATATATGGTGGGAGGATTTGAAGAATGTTAAATCCATTATCAAGAAATAATTGACCTGGGATGAGATTAAGAAGCTCTTCAGAGAGAAATACCTATCTGAGCGTTATTATGATAACAAGGGAAAGGAGTTCTATGAACTCATGATGGGGTAGCTATCAGATGAGGAATATGTTACAAAGTTCCTAGGACTACTGATGTATGTACCGTATCTCAAGGATAAAAAGGCTAAAATTGAAATGTTCATCAACAAGTTGCCTAAGGCATTCAGGGATAAAATCGAGTTGTTGGAACCATTGACATTGAAGGATGCTATTGAAAAGTTGAAGCACTACTATGAGTAGGAAAAGAGAAGGCTTGAAATTAAAAGTAATTGAATGGCCAAAAGAAACATTGGATACAAGAAGAGTTGGCCCAAGAAAAGCTCAGAAAAGAGGAAGGTAAGCACCCAATTCATACAAGACACCCTCAATAGAAAGATAATAATATCATTAAGAAAAATGAGTGGCATCCAATGTCAGAACAACCCAAGTTTGAAGGCTAAGAGCCACTTAGATGTTAGACTTATGGTGAGAACCACAAAATAGGAGACTCTCCACATTAGCAAAATGTTGGACCAAATATTTACAATACTGAAGAGGCTTGCACGGTGGGTGAGGTAGCTCGGAGCATGTCAAGAATTTATGTAGCAGTGGATAACCACCAAGAAAATCACTAGACATCCATCATTGAGATGGAAGGTTAGTTGAATGATCAAATTGTTTCCATTTTAATCGGTCCAGGTTATAATTATAGTTATGTTGGCCCATAGCTTCTTCACAAATGCAACCTAGTTAGAGAATTTCTTGAATAAACTTGGCTAATCTAGCTCGAAAATGGGAAAAAAAGGAATATCATCCATTGGGTTAGGTCATGTGCATTTGAGCTCAATGACATGCCCAAAATGACACATTTGAATGTGTTTCCATTGGGTGCATATGACATGCTATTAGGTATGAACTGGTTGTACTTGCACTAGAATAAGGTAGATTGCTATGAAAAATAAATTGAATGCTTGGATGAGCAAGGAGAAAAGAGAGTGTTGCAAGACCACCAGAAAAATCCATTTTTAGTAAGGTTGATAACTGTTATGCAAGCCAAATTCAACAACATAAAAGGATCCACGTTGTTTGTAGTTATATTTTCTAAGGACGAGAAAATCAACCATGAAATTAAATATGAGGAAGCTAAGCTACAAAAGAGGTACCATGTTTTGCAAAATTATGAAAATGTCTTCCCAACAAAGGTCCCCAGGTTACCTCTGCACAAAGAGATAGATTTCTCTATTGAGATGGTACCTAAAGCAACACCAACATCCAAGGTACCTTATAGGATGAGCACCCCATAGTTGGTCGAGCTGAAATTGCATCTAAAAGAAATGCTTGAGAAGGGCTACATAAGGCCAAGTGTGTCTCCATGGGGAGTGCCTATATTGTTCATGAAGAAGAAAGACAAAATAATTAGACTATGCATTGATTACATGCAACTGAATAAGGTGACCATAAAGAATAATAGGTATCACTTTCCAAGGGTTGATGATCTATTTGATTAGTTGAGAGGAGCAATAATTTTCTCCAAGATTGACTTGAGTTTAGGATATCATCAAGTAAGAATGAAGGAGGAGGACATTAATAAAACTTCTTTTAGAATAATATATGGGCATTATGAGTTTGTAGTGGTACCATTTGGAATTACTAATGTCCCTGCGACCTTCATGTGACTAATGAACAATGTGTTGTGTCCCTATTTGGACAAGTTTGTTGTCATTTTTGTTGATGACATACCGGTGAACTCTAAGAAATAGGAAAATCCTGAAAAGGATTTGGCTACAATGCTATAATTGTTAAGGGAGAACAAGCTTTATGAAAATATTAGTAAGTGTGACTTCTTCTAGTCACAAATACAATAGTTCGGGCATATTGTCTCCAAGGAAGGAATCTTAGTTGATCCTGAAAAGATCAAGGCTATAATGGAGTGGCCATCTCCAAAGAATCTAGATGAGTTTAGATCATTCATGCAATTGGTAGGATATTATAGGAGATTTATCAGGAATTTCTCCAAGATAGGTCATCCCATCACAACCTTGTAGAGGAAAGAAAAGGCAATTGAGTGGACAAGTCGATGTGCAGAAATATTTGTGTAACAACCCTCATAAAAAATCCATGTAATAAAGTTAATAAAGGCAAAATAATAACTGAGGTCATGGGACACATATTCCAAGCTAAATGTTTGGAAAAAAACATAGTGATGGGGATCACTTGTGATTAATTAATGGCTATGGAAATTGGCAAAGGCTTTGGAAAGGAAAAGTGGCATTAATTGGCATTTTATTTATGAAAATAATGGAAATTAGGAGAAAAGGAAGGTGAAAGGTCACATGTTGCATGTGATGAGGAAAATGAATAAAAATAATGGAAAATTGAAGAAAATAGATGCCTGATTAATAAAAAAGCTTATGAGGATCAATTTGTAGCTTTTTGTCAGTTCAATTTTGGAGCTCTCATTTTCTACTCTCTTTCCCATACTCTTGGACAATTAGAGTTTTCTTGGAGCAATCTTAAAGGAGTGTATCATACTTGGCATTTGGAGCAAGAAGGAAAAAGAAGAGACGGAAAGTACAAAAGGACATCAGGATCAACAACTCCCATGGTTTTTGCTTGCATGTATTGAGTTGCATGGATAATTTCCTTTCTAGTTTTGTCATGCATGGCACAGGCATGTGGTTTATTGGTCATGATATGCCATTGGAATAGAGGATTGTCTAGATTTACAATGGTTTTTCCTAGCCTTTCCCTTTCCCGGATAGCCACGGTGTTGTGGGTTTCTTTCCTTTTGTTTTTTGGTTGGTTCTCATGTTCCTTTGGCTGTGGGTTGAATTACTAGTTCTTGGAGCCTTGGTTAGACAAATGCTCTGGAAGCCCTGTAACAACTTGGGTTGAGTTACTAGTCCTAGAAGCCTTGGTTGGAAAAACGCTCTGGAGACCTTGGTTGATTGAGTTACTAGTCCTGGAATCCATAGTTGGACAAATGCTCTAGAGCTCGACAATGGTTGTGGTTTGAGTTACTAGTCCTAGAAGCCTTGGTTGGAACAAACATTGTGGAGCCCTGGTCAACTTGGGTAGAGACTGATATGGTGATGGTTAGTTATGGACGACTGTGAGGTGGAATCACTAGTTGAGGGTTGAGGTGGTTTGGTCTCTGGAAGCCTTGGTTTGGTTTTGTTTGATTTCATGAGATCCCACATTCATGCTTGGAATATGGCACAGGGGTGATTGACCGAAAGAGAGATTTGGTTCAACCCAATCTATGGTTGGGTGGTAAATGGAAGTCCCTAACTTGGTTGGATTTTCATATGTTAATAAGATCTACTTTTTCTTGGTATTTTCATGAGTAAATGTGCTTGATATTATGTGGCTTTAATGGTTGTTTCCTCATTGATATATCTCTGGATATTTCTTGGTTATAAGTATGTTTTATGACAATTATGAGGTATGGTTATTATCATGTTTTGGTTAGTATATGAAATTTTAGTGAATGAATTACCTAATAGATAATAATGCAGCTATTGTGAGGAGACATCAGTCCTCTTTGATGATTCTCAAATAAGTATGAGACCCCTATGCTTAGATATGTTGTTGTGGCTTGTAGATTACATGTTTGTGATATGTTTGACGAAATTCCTGTCATGGCTATTAGGGGTAAGGTCAAGTCCTTGTTCAAGTGTTTGCATTAGTACCCTTTCTTCTATGTTATTTATCATTTTTGGAATTTTAATGAAATTCTGGGTAGTGGCCTGAGTCTTGGCCCTAAAAAAGTGGCACAGAATCTGGGGTCTCTGGCACAAAACTACCTAAAAAATACCACATTTGAATGGATGCCATGCTATGGGAGTGACTGGAGGGTCCCAATCACATGAATAAATTTTCATGGGAGCGACTGAGGCTATATAGCAGTGAAAAATCAAGTTGCCTCAGGGGTTGGTCACCTAGAAGAGTTGGTAGGCTCCTGAAGGTTCTGTAGCATGTGTGGGAGGTCAGATTGGTCTTGTCATATCAATTTGACTTCCTTAAATATACTTGGGGAGTTGAATCATATCATATTAACTCTTCATTCATGTATACCCCAGTGGACCAGTTAGTTTGGGTAAATGTGGGAGGAGGGTGTTACAGAGTAGTATCATAGCAAAGCTTTGTTCTCCTTAGGTGATGTCTAGTTTCCATTCTCTTTGGATGAATGTGTTGTCATATCAGCTAGAAAAAACCACCACAGATCTACATGGTGGGAAGGAGCACAAAAAGAAAACTACACTATCATCAAAGAAGAATACTCTAGAGCAAAATATGAATCACAAGAAATCAAGCAAGAAAGAAACAACTCTCAAGACAAGTAGGGAGAAAGCCCCGCCCCAAAAAAAAAAAGATAACTTGATGACCCCTCAAGCATCAATAGTTATGAGGATTCAAATATCGCACAAAATAAATCTTTATTTAACAGCAAAGCAGATCTCCTAGACCAAACTTCTTCTCCGACTATCTTCAAAAGGACGAACACAATAGACCATGAATCTAAGACACCAACGTCCCAAGAACCAGAAGAGATGAAGGAGATGCAAGATAAAGGAAGTTGGAAGACTGTAGAGAAAAAAAAGAAAGCTACAACACCAATCTCTCCAAGAAAGATGAGGAGCTAGACAATTAAAAACTAAAAAAATTATAGGTCCGATAGACCAATTTGGTCTTAGTGGACGTTAACCACTATCATTGTCATCATCATCATATGTATATGTCGACTGCATATCTGTCCTTATGCTTGTGGACTATGTGCTTGTTGTGTATGCATGGTGGTGGTCATGGTTTCCATTGTGATTTCAAGGAAAAGTTGATGGTGGTATTGTCAGAATGTGTTCATCATGAACGCATGTTAGTGTTTGTACGTATTGTGTATGCATGTGTGTCATAAAAATGTTGTTATGCATGCATTGTGTTTGGTTGATGTTGTAGTTGTGGCATCATGCATGATAACTGGATGTTGATTGAGATGATGTCTATATACTATGATGATTATGATTATACATGTATTGTGCTAATCTAGTCAATCTTGCAAACGAGATATCCTCCCTTGAAATACAATGAGGTATGTTTGTTTGTTTATAATTTAGTTTAGCTGACATGATATACCTTGCAGAGAAGATCAAACATGACTAGAAATATGGTAGACTACATCTCACGAGATTCTCCCTATAGATAAGATGAGCGGCATGGTGAGGGATATTCTCCAGACATAGAAAACACTTTGAGAAGTTTGAAGGCAAAAATAAGGTGTTGCAAAGAAGATAATGAATGAATCATTTAATCACAAGAGAGACTTGCTAGGGCTTGGGAGAAACGAGTAGTGGTCAATGCAGTGGTTTTTCAAAGATTGTCAGACTTGCAAAGACAAGGACCACTTAGGATTAGTCATGGAAAGGAGGATATGGCTAATGGAGCATATGGTAACAGGTCTCATTGTGGGCACAAGTTGGATAGAGATGACACGGTCTGAGATGGAAAATTCTTGGATACACTTGATAGACAAGGCATTGGACATGGTATTTAGTCAAGTTCTGGTTCATTGATGTACCATGGTTATCATTGCTAGCATACTAACAGGAGGATTGATAGGGGATATTTTCCTGATGAGTTCAAGAAATGAAAGCCACCTACATTTCACAAGGAAATGAAGAAGTCATAGGATGCAAAAATGTGGTTGCTTAGGACGAATAAGTTCTTCAGATTACATGATTACTCATAAAACATGAAAGCTAGGATAACGACTTTCAGTCTTAAAGGTAAAGTAAACATTTGGTGGGAAGTTTTAAATAATCTTAGGGGTATTTGGGAAGGGGAGTTGAATTGGAGGGAGTTAGAGAGACTATTCAAGAAGAAGTATCTATCAGAGAGATACTCCGACGACAGGGCAAAGGAATTCTATGAGCTGAAGATGGGATCTATGACCGATGAGGAGTACACTAGTAGATTTTAGAAGTTATTGAGATATATTTCTTACCTCAAGAAGGAGAAAGAGAAGTCTCAGAGATTCATCAGTGGGTTGTCGGTAGCATTCAAAGACAAGATTGATTTTGATGAGCCTAGATCATTGGAGGAGGAAATTTGAAAGCTAAAGCATTTTTATGAGTAATAAAACCACATATATGAGAATAATAAGGACTGGAAAAGTAATGATAAGAATAAAGGGAAATGGGATAAGAAGCGAACAAGACCTCAGGGTACAGGTAACAAGGAGAATGCGACACCACTTAAGAAGTTCAATGCATCTAATAGAGGGAAGGGATTTCAGTTTGAAGAGTAGAGCAAAGGGTGATGATAGGAAACCTTTACAATGTTGGACTTGTGGTGGAGAGAATCGTAGGAGAGATTTTCCACAAATTTAGGGTGGTAGACTGATATACAATGTGTAGGAGGAACAAACAGTGGGAGATGTTGGAAAAAGTATTCCATGGATCTATGTAGCATTAAAGAATAGGCAGGTAGATCACCAAACATCTATTGTCGATATGGACGATAAATGTTGTGATCAAGTTGTTCTTATTTTAATTGACTGTGGATATAATTATAGTTATGTTAATCCTAACTTGGTGGATAAGTGTGTTTTCAATAAATAAGTGCATGAAAAATTTTGGTTAGTTCAATTGGCTCCAGGTACAAAGAAGAGTGTTCATTATTGGGTAAGATATTTTCCATTTGAGTTGAATGGTATGTCTACTTCAACACATTTGAATGTACTTCCACTGGGATCATACAATATGTTGTTGGGTATGGAATGATTGTATCTTCATAGAACCAAGGTGGAATGTTATGAAAATGCCATTGAGTGCCTGAATGATAATGGGGATCAAAGAGTCTTTCAGGGTAAGAAGAAGGCAACATCAGTTAGAATGGTGACAACTATGTAGGTGAAGTGCAGTCGCAGGAAAGAGTGTGTATTATTCGCAGTGCATATTTTGAGTGACAAAGGTAAGGAATTTGAGGATGAAAATGTCTTGAGAAGGTACCTGATTTTACAACAGTTTTAGGATGTGTTTCTAGTAGATATTTCAAAGTTTCCCCCTCAGAGGGAAGTGGACCTTTCTATTGAGTTGGCGCCAGGGAAAACACCAACATCAAAGGCACGTTACAGGATGAGCACATCAGAGTTGGTGGAGTTGAAGTTTCAATTGAAGGAAATGCTTGACAAGGGATATATTAAGCCAAGTGTGTTGCCTTGGGGTGTACCAGTGTTTTTTTTGAAGAATAAGGATGGTACTCTCAAGTTATGCATTGATTACATGTAGTTGAACAAGGTGGCTATCAAGAATAGGTATCCGTTTCTGATGATTGATGACTTGTTTGACAAATTGAAGGGAGAAACAATGTTCTCAAAGATTGATATGATATCAAGATATCATCAGGTAGGCATTAAAGAAGAGGACATCTACAAGACTTCTTTCCAGACTAGGTATGGGCATTATTGTTGAAAATAGCATCAAGAAATGCTAAAAATAGAAGTGCTAAAAATAGCACTACTATAAATAGCAGTTTGGGTACCAGTGCTGGATTGAGCAACAGGGAATGAAAAATGGAAGTGCTAAAAATAACCTTCTTTTTTTAGCAGTTCAAGGATGGATTCCAATTTTAGTCAGTCCTGGACTAAAATCGGAAGTAAATTCGATTTGAACTTTACAACTGTTTGAAAATAAATTCAATATTCACATGAGTTTATTAGTTTTGAAAATCAACATGAAGTCTATTGTGAGGACCGTGCAACAATTCTCTATTAATTGAGGAATTTATCCTTAGTTAAAGAGGTAGGATGAGTTCTAATTGAGTTGTAATAGTTGGCTTAGTTAACTGAGCAATTCCGTTAGATTGATTTAAACATTTGTTTAAATTAATGTGAGTTCAATTAGTTAATGCATGCTTGCAATAGTTGCTGCACTTCAGATAATTTTAATATTCTCTCATGATATCTCATTCAGTTATTTTAGACAGAGACCCAGTTGATATTGAGGAGGAACAATGTATTATCATTGGATGGATTTTCCTATAAAGGAAGCTCATCCATGGAGAAGGATTTATCTCCTTTAGGATTGCGCAGTTGGATCAGAGGTTAGTGAGTGTGTGAAGAGGCCAATTCACACAAGTGGTTGCAATGGACCCCAAGGAAAATTGCACAAAGAAATAGGAGGCTTGGAGGGCAGAGGAGAAGGTTTGAGAGAGGCCTTTTACTGTCTATGAGCAGCAGAGGGATTGCAGAGAGTGCAGGATATCTTGACAGTAGATTCTTTTTGTAATCCGAACTATATTTCCACTTGTATTATAATACAAAGTTGGGGTTTTAGGCTGAGGCTTTCCTCAGGTTATTTCTTTTGTGTTATGTGTGATTGATTTCTCATTCTCAGTTATATGTGTTCTCTTGATCTTGCTCAATTCGATTAAGCTTCCACAAAGTGTTGCAGAAGTAGATCTTGTATTGTGTTTTAGTATATTGCATAATTTGTTGAGCTACAGTGGGAATTTATACATGGTATTGGAGCAAAGGTGATCAAGGAAGAATAGTATACAAGAAAGGAGAAGTTTGAAGTTTGTGATTCTTGAATATAGAAATCGAGTTCTTATCACATCTCTATTTCACCTATGGCGTTCAATGGTTTAAGACTTGAAATGCCCTTGATGGCAGTTCAAATTATATAGCCTGGAAGGATCGCATCGAAGCAATACTAGAGGATAACGATCTAAAGGACTTCATTGATCAAGAAGTCCCCAAGCCGACTGGTGCTGATGAATTGGCTGAATGGAAGAAGTGTGTGGCTAGAACAAGGAGAATCCTTCTGGAGGGATTTCGAGATCACATAGTCTCGAGTCTCCATGGGAAGGAGACACCATTTTCAATGTGGAAAACATTGAAAGATCCATATCAGAATAGTAGCGATCAGAGGAAGCTGGCGTTGAAAGACAAGCTTCGGAAGATCAAGTGTGAAAAGGGCAACATGATCTCTACATATCTGAACAAGCTCACCACATGCAGGGATGAGCTTGGAAGTGTAGGGATCGCGACAGCTGAAGATGACATGGTGAGTCTTGCACTCCTCGGTCTTCCTAAGAGCTGGCATAGCTATTGGGACTCGGTTAATGGAAGAGAGAAACTGCGAGATTAGGAATGACTTTGGTCAGATTTGATGCAAGAGAAGATAAGAAGAAGCACCAGAGATGGTTCTTCATCCATGGAGGATGAAGAAAATTGTGCCTTAGCGAGTAAGGCAAAGAAGGGGAAGGAGAAGGATTCTCTTTCCCAATCCAGTTCTTCCCATGTTGGGAAGAAGTTTGACAAATCGAAAGTGTGATGCTTTCATTGTCATGAGGTGGGTCATTTTGCTACAAATTGTCCATTGAGGAAATCCAAGAAGGGATTCGTGGAAGGATCAGAAGGTGAGGCACTGGCCTCACAGTTCGAGTTGGATTTCACATTGTTCGCATGCATGTTTTCATCCATGGTTGGAAGTGGTTAGTTTCTTGATAGTGGAGCTTCTTTCCACATGATCAACGATAAGAGTTTGTTCAGTACTTTGGAGGAGAAACATCTCTAGATACTCATAGCGATGGGTAATGATGAAAAGTATAGTGTCTCAGGTTTAGGCATGGTTGTTTTTCAGAGGGAGCATGGAGCTCGCATTACCTTGACCGATGTCAAGTATGTACCAGGACTGAAGAGAAATTTGGTGTCGACCACGATGCTAGAAGACAGAGGCTATGATGTAGTCTTTAGTAAGGAAAAGGTTTTCCTTCAACATATCATCAATATACAGGTGAAGCAGATCACTTCACGGGTCAAGAACCTGTATGCTCTTGAGGTTCAAGATGCATGTAAAGCCTTAAGGAGCAAGGAAACTAATGGAGACTTGGTGATTGAGATGGAGAGTACATTACCTCTCAACATGCAATGCCAAAAGAAGTCTTAGATGATTGTGGAGGAGCGACGATTGGTGAAGCAGCTTCAGGAGGTTGTGGAGCAGTCAAAACTAGAGAAGCTGAGAGGAGATCAAGTAGAGACATCTACTCATGTAGAGAACTCCAATAAGGGGAAATATCGAGCCAGGTGGGCAGAGGGATCACATGCATCCATACCTCCAGGTAGGAGATGGGGCGATGTGGAGTGATCATCCCAAGAAGGCTGGAATAGGGGCATGATCCTTGAGGTACCCAACCTCTTTGATTCGACTTTGCTACAGGAGCCCCAATGAGGAGTAGCAAGACTAGCTGACTGGGTAGAGACAGATGCAGATGGAGCAGCAGAGAGAGCTATAGTGTAGGAGTCCCAGGACTGTGTAAAGCTAGTAGGCTACAACAATGTGAGAGGCACATGAGTGTTGCACCAGTGCAGGATGACACAGAGAGGTGTGCAATGATGCGAGATGCATGGAGTGTGGCAGCAGCTCAGAGGTCAGAGAGGGAGCACTTGTCACTAGCAGGTAGAGCTTTAGCATCAGAGTATGTTTCTAGCCCAACAGAGAGGTCAGTTGGGAGTTTTTTGTTTCTAGAGTTGCTGGAGCAACCACACTTGGGAGAAGTGTTGCATGCAGAAAATTCCAAAGGTACAGGATCGGGTTCGAGTTGAATGCCTTTCTTGTTGACAGGGAGTGTTGAAAATAGCAACAAGAAATGCTAAAAATAGAAGTGATAAAAATAACGCTGCTATAAATAACAGTTTGGCTACTAGTGCTGGATTGAGAAACAGGGAATGAAAAATGGAAGTGCTAAAAATAGCATTCTATTTTTAGCAGTTCAGAATGGATTCCAATTTTAGTCAGTCCCTGGACTAAAATAGGAAGTAAAATTTGAATTTGAACTTAACAGCTGTTTGAAAATAAATTAATTAATTCACCATGAGTTAATTAGTTGTGAAAAATCAAACATGAAGTCTATGTGAGGATATGCAACAGTTTCTCTATTAATTGAGTAATTTATCCTTCAGTTAAAGAGATAAGGGTGAGTTCTAATTTGAGTTGTAATTAGTTGGCTCAGTTAACTAAGTCAAGTCTAGTTAGATTGATTTAAACAGTTTGTTTAAATTATTGTGAGTTTGATGGAAAAGATTTACTTGATGGTGCTAGAATAGGTAGAATTTATGATGACTTTTACCCCTGAGCATGATCACATTATTTAACCCTAGTTGGCACTAAATTCCATGATGGAAAATCAAAATTTTTGGTGATGGGCGAGTCGAAATTTTAAAATTCCTGTGTGCCAAAACCTTGAAATTAAATACCTACCAAATATTGAACTAAAAAAAAATAGACTCTTTATCCTCTGATGATTTTTTTTAGTGTTGATAGGTGCAGACCCAGAGAGAAAAGAATAACCTCCTCTGCCCTTGCCTGGGTGTCGATCTAAAGTCCACCCATTCTGTCCATTTTAAAGGATCTTAAGGATTTAAATGAAGCTTAAATGGGATTTTTATTTTTCTCCCTTTTTACTCCAGAAATTGGAGAGAATCATCAGCCCCATACGTCACACTAACTGGTGGCATGCCAATGCCACCTCCTCCAAAAACCTCTTGCCAGAGTATGTTGATCATCCTCTTACTCCATACACAACCAACATACTCAAATAAATCTTAGAGTCTGATTGCTCCTTTGTCAACCCAACCCATCACTAATGATGATGGAGATCCAAAAGTGTGTGGATGCTCAGTCACTGGATCCATCACACCGCCAATACCCTTACCAGCTACATCCATGATGTAGTGGGGAATCCCACCTGGATCCCAACAATCATCATATTTCATCTCAAGTGTATGGTAAGAAGCCCCTCCTGAATCCCAATGCCTACCTAGGCCTCCAATATCCCCATTGTTTGGAAGCTCTTACTGAGCTTCACTCTCAACTACCACCATCTCCATAAATCTATCCCAATCCACTGGGTACCAACACAAAATTTCTTTCCATCCAACCCTAAGAGAGGAATGGAATGCATGAAATTCCATATATAGAACAAGCCCTCCATCCCATGAATGCTGCACCCTATGAATCTCATGTCACCTCATCCCACCATCTTGGTCAACACACAAAATTCGTGAGAGACTCTACCTCTTCCTATCCAATGTGCAAAGGAAACCTAGTAGTGCTATAACCTTGAACTATGTAAATTTGAAGAGGGCTACTCTGAAGATCCAATCTGTACCCTAGCTATACCATTAGGGAGCCCAACCATTCCCCAATGTAAGTCAATTTGGTCGTTGACTCAGAAAAAACCTCTCTTATGCCCTCCAAATCCTCATTCTACTACATAATGGCCTCTTATACTGCTGTGGCCTTCTTTTCGAATGCTAGAAGGTCGGTCTGGAACTGATGAAACTGTTGTGGGCAGCTATCATCTGTAAACTCAATCACATCTTTGGACTCATATGTGTCTCCACGCACCTCATCAACAATGGATATGTCTCTTGGTACCTCATCATCCTTATGTAGGCGGTCATCATTTGGAAACTTTATCACAACTCTGAGTGCCTCATCAACTGATATCTCCTCAGGGGATGACTCTATAGGTGTATGCTCAACTGTCTCCAGTAAGGTGTCAACATGAGTTATCAAAGGAAGCTCCAACAAGGGTGACTCCTATGTCACTATGGATGTATCTACATTCCCCTCCCTCAACTCATCAAATTCGTGCTCCCCCTCCTCCTTAGGCTCTTGATATCTAAAGCCAAGACTCCACTAGTAGAAGTGCCTCTTGGTCTCACCCTCTAACTTCCCTCCTCTATATGATGATCTAATCCTTTATCTATGCTCCTTAAATAAGAGAGCCCTCCTGACCCTGGAGTCCAATGCCTCATACTCATCAATATTATCCATGAATGATCTCATCAATTCTGCAAAGGTATTTGGTTTCCTCTCCTTTGGTTCATTTAGAAAATGAGGCATGGTAGGTCGACTAGGTGGGCCATGGGTATTTTTCTATTGGACTACATGCATATGTGCGTAGCTTCTCTACTGGTTATGTATCAACATTCCCATTATTTGTTCCATCCCCTATAGGCCTTGCTAGTTTTTCCTCACCAACAACTCCATGGTCCCTTGTGTACTCTTCCCCTTTTGCATCATTATAGTGTCCATAAATTCACCAATCATTGTGCGTGCATATCTAAAACCTCCATGATATTTCTAGCTTCCCCATAATTGGCCAAGATCATGCTTTGATACCATTGTAATGTTCCAAACTAGAAAATACAATGAATATATAAACATCCACTAAATTGCAACCAATATTTTTCACACATGCAAGCACAAATTTACACAAATGGAAATAAGTTAGGGAGCCATAGAATAATAACCATAATACTGAGCCATTTTATTGGTTTTAAAGATGGTACTAAGTAATATAATAGAACCTGGTCTTGCTATCGCAAGCATGCAATACCCATGCTAGAAACTAAGTGAAATCTCCAACTGAAATGACCCAATTTGTCCCAATACACTTCCTAGAAAATTCTGTTGCTATTCCTAGAGGTGAATTCTAAATTATGCCATCAAATTTTCTCCAAAAATTTAGTAAAATTTGCTAGAGGCTTCTGTCACCCAAATCTACCGAACCACGAAATTTTTTTGGCTAATTCTAGTTGATCCGGAAAGCCCCAAAATGTGCAAATTACCTAGAAAATAATGTTGTTGTTACTATTGTTGATGCTAGAGGAAAACTAAAAAATGATCCCTCAAAACTACAAAAATTATGAAAAATTAGAGAGAGGCTCCTCACATCCCACTGAATAAAACCTAGAAATATTTTGAGCTAATTCTAGTTGACTCGGAATGCTCAAAGAGTGGAAAAATCCCAGCAAAACCAACAATTCGCCTTGCTATAAGAGTGAGGATTTTAGATCCGAATATCACCCTTTTTTTTTTTTAATTTTAACCACAACTCCTCTCACGAAACCTAGAAAAATCCAGAAAATTCTTGGGCTACATCCACCAATCACTGAAACCCCAAAATTCGCATATAGCCCTTCACAGCCCACTAGTGAGCTACAAAAATCAAATTGTTGCAAGAATGCGCAATTTCCCTTAAGGGAAACTCATCCAAATCCATGCAAAATTCCTTCCTCCAAAAGAAGCTCTAACACCCGACAAAACACTCTGCTCAACCCTTGTAAAATAGTTGGAAATCCAATCCACAATAGTTGATCCTCCAATGAGCATCTCAAGCTACCTCTGTGCCCAAGGAGTGGAAAAGTAAGTGAATACTTGCAACAAATCTCTGTGGAAACCTTGAATTAAATTCCCAAAATTAACTCATTAGGGAGACACTCGAAGTTCTCCGAAATGAGGGTGGAATTATGATTAGAAATTCTTTGTGCTAAACAACACTGGTTGAGTGGGCTAAGCTTCTCAAGCAAACTCTCCAATTCTGAAATGAAATTCCAAAATAGAAGGATCAAAATGAGGCTCAAGCTTTCCTTTTATTGTTTCTTTCCCTTCCTCATACCATGGTTTGATTTATCCCATGACTTGATTTCCCTTTTTGGTAATGTCCATAACTTATCTTCACTTTAATTTTCATAGTCAGCTATGGAAACAAGGGCCTGCTTTGCCACTCCATCAACTGACAAACATGGTTTCCAAATTGAGAGTTTATTAGTGAAAAAGTTCCAAGAGAGTGTTGATGAATGGAATGATAGAAGAAAATGGCTACAAGGTATGTTCGATATACTCTTAAGAGCAGAAGGTCATCAATTTATTTTTGGAGAATTTAATTTCAGAATTGAAGAGATAGATGCAACTATTTTTAATTATGATTGTGACTCGAAGGAATTGATAATTTTTGGGCATAAGGTTTATCTGGACCCTGATTTGGTTGCCAGAGAAACTAATGTACCATGAAGGGGAGGAGTAATGTTGGACCGCTTGAAAACCCCCAAGGTAGAAAAGACTGAGATGGCCAAAAAAATCTATGGAAAATAAATAGTTGTTCCCATAAATTGTTTAAAAATGGAATATGTTCCCCTATTATTATACAAAACCTTGATTCATATTGTCCTTAAGGCCATTTTGAATCACCACAAGAAAGATATTTCCAGTGAATGAATGAAGCTAGTCATACACTAGGTTGGAGAATTGGCCATAGATGTACCTTTTCTATTGGCTAAGAAATTGCACCACTGGTTGCAGGTAAGTAAAGTTAAGAGGGTCAAGTTCAGCTATCCGAGCATGCTGCAAAATATTATTGACCTCTATTGACCCAAAAAAGTGCAATCAAGTAGTCCTAAAAAAACATACAATAGGATGTGTAAAGTGTAGGTAGACAATGAAAAAATACCTCAACATTTTTCCAGAGAAGAATGTGTAAGGGTTGCTCTTGCTACCACTTCACAATTACATGAATATGTTTTTGAGGAAAATATGGAAAATGTTGGAAGTGACATCAATCGAAAGAATCTCGATGGAATTGTTGATGTTACGACTTAGGCGAGCTTAAATACATGCCAAGATGCAGATATGGTGCAAGGATTTGTCAACACTAACAAAAAAACTCTTGATGATGGTATTTATGCTTCTTTAGAGATTCAAGATGATTCTTGTATAAAAAGATGTGAATTGTGCATGAATAAGGATAAGCAGATTATTGAACTCACGTAATAAGTTGCAGATTTAGAGAAATCCAAAGAGTCATTATATTCTGCATAGGTTCACCATGATTCCTCAAAAAAGAGATGTGAAATATGCATGAATAAGGATCAACAAGTTATTCATTTGAAGTAGGAAGCTGCAAGCTTGCAAAAATGTTTAGTCAACAATAAACAAAGGGAAAAGGTATCTAGAGATAGGTACAAATGATATATTAAAGAGTCGAAAGCTAAAAAATGTAAAGCTCTAGGTGATGAAATTAAGGAACCTAATGATTTAAAAGAGAAGTATAGGATTGAAATGAATAAATATGTAGCCAAGTTACCAAATCTTAAAAATAATCTTAAAAACAGGCCCGAGGTTCTTAACGTACCACCTCTAAAGACCTACATTCCACCCACATTAAAACTTATGCAAGAAGTGAAGGAGAAAGAACAATATATTCATACTTTAAAGGTTGAGTTTCAAAAGAAAATGAGTGAATTGGTTACTAAACACAGGGAGGAGATAAACAATTATGAAGAAAGGGTTCAAATGATGAAGAGTGAGATTGAAAAGAAAGATGAAGCGTTGAAAGATGCTAAGAAATTGAAGGCCTTGTTAGAGTTTGAGCACTTATTAAAAGCATGAGAGAATAGCCTAAATCAAGATATTCAAGTGGTAAATACTAAAAAAAAGAAACACAAAGATACCTTGATTTAGTATGAAATGGCCTTGTGAGAACGAGAGATCTTGTTTTGTAAAGCTGTTGCAACAATGGATGATGGAGGTGATATGTTTGACATATCAACAATGAAGTAATCACTCGAGAATAAGCTAACTGTGAAGGAAGAGCAGATTAAGGAGCTTAAAATAAAATTATTGGACAAGAAAGAATCAAAACATTTGGGATGTCAAAGTGAGCTAAAATATTTGAAATCCTAAATTAACACTTTGCAAAATAAGCCCATAGCTCTTGCACTTCCAATTTTGTAGATTTTAGATCAATGATATTTGAAGGCTAAATTGCGTGAAGTTAAAGGTGAGATGAGACACACAAAGGATACTATTCAAGAAAAAGAAAAAAAATACTTTGAAAAGTACAAGAAACATGTGGAGTTTTTGAAGAAGCACATTACTGAAAAAAAATTGCAAAGATTCTTGATACTGTATAAAAACAGAGTGAAGGAGTTGGAAGATAAATTACAAGTAGGTTCTGCAACTTCCAAAGAACCATAGGCTTCTTATCAAGGCAAGAGAGATTGTAATGCATTAGATTCTTGTGAAGAGGAGGGCTTGCAGAAATCTCCCAAACATCCTAGAGTTCCATAACAACAATCTTTGTATATTTTATTACTATAAATACATTTCATTTTTTAATATAAAAACGTTTTTTTGTTTTTTGTTTTTGTTTTGTTTTTTTGTTTTTCGATAATGTTTTTGTTTATGCAAATAATGTATTTTTTTATGTAATTAGTTCCTTTTATTTCAATAAGAAACATATGGTTCTTATTATTCATAGAATTAAAAGGACTTACACAATTAAATTAGAGAGAAATCTTGTTTGAATGATCCATTCATGTGTTCTAGTAATTATTCACCAAATGTTAGGGTTGTATTGTCTGCAAAGGATTCTAGGGTTTTATTTTTCTGTGATTAAGAAATTAATTTCTAAGATGTTGGGTCTATTTGGGTCTCTAGTGAATTCTGCCTATATTACAATTGACATAGTTGAGGAAGAATAAATAAGTTTCCAAATTCAAATGTTTTTTTATCTCTCCAACATCAATAGATGAATGTGCTTTCCCACTATGTGTACTTATCCCATTCCCAAAACAATTTACTATAATCATTTTCATAGAAGGGGTTGGCTTGCATTTTTATTAAACTAAGGGGACATCTCATGAGTGCAAGACAACCGTTAGGTGTTTTTTCTCAACAAGAACCTTTTTAACGCAAATTGAAAAACAAGGTGTATAGTGAGGTGGAAAATAGTAGAAAACAACATATGTATAGTTTCCAACAAACATTTTTCTAAGACTAGTTTTGTACGTTTGCACTCAGTTCTTGAAAAAGCTTAAGTCATTAGTTTTGAATTTGACTAAACGACTTACAAATTGTGCAGAAGTGTAAATAAATCATTAGTTCAAACTAGGTGTATAGCATGGTGGAAGATAGTAGAGGATAAAATTTGCAACTGAAATCACTCAGAAAGAACGAAGAATGAGGGTATGACAAAAAATTTTCTGAGCTGGGTAAAATTGGATAAAAATATTAGAAATTGTCATTTTGTCAAACAAATTGTATGAAACTAACACAACATTTGATGAATGTGAAAGAGGGTTTTGTCCCAAATGACTTTGTATTCAGCCCCATAGGATTATTTCCAATTATTTACATATGTACAATCTTGGGCAATAAGTTTTCTAATCACAATTTTGTACATTTGCACTCTATTCTTGACAAAACAATTCAAGAACTTAAGTCATTAGTTTTGGACATTGACCAAGAGACTTAAAATTTGTGCACAAGTTTAAATAAACCATTCATTCAAACTAGGTGTATAGTGAGGTGGAAAATAATAGAGCACACAATTTGCAACTGAAATCACTCAGAAATAAGGAAAAATGACGGTATGGAAAACATTTTTCTGAGATGGGTAACACTCATTTAAAAACTGAGAAATTCTCATTTTGTCAAATCAGTTGTAAGAAATTGACACAAACATTGAGGAATGTGAAAAATGTTTTTGTTAGAAATACACCTGTGTCCAACCCCATATGCTTATTTTCTGATTAATGACATCTGTATAGTCTTAGGAAGGAATTTTTCTAATCCCAGTTTTGTACATTTTCACTTTGTTCTTGATAAAACGATTCAAGAAATTAATTCATTAGTTTTGTATTTTGACCAAGAGACATATAAATTGTGCAAAAGTGTAAATAAATCATGCATTCAAATAAGGTGTATAATGAGGTGGAAAATAGTGGAGCACACCATTTACAACTAAAATCACTCTGAAAGAGGGAAGAATGAGGGTATGGTGGGAATTTTTCTGAGTTGGCTAAAACGAGTTTAAAAAATGAGAAATTGTCATTTTGTCAATTAAATTGCAAGAAAATGACACAAAATTTGAGGAATGTGAAAGATTTTTTTCGTCACAAATGCGTCTATCTTCAGCGCCATAGACTTATTTCCAATTAATGACATATGTATATTCATTGATGGGCATTTTTTAACCCCAGTTTTGTACATTTTCACTTTGTTCTTAACATAACAACTCAATAACTTAAGTCACTAGTTTTAAAGTTTGACCAAGAGACTTAAAAATTGTGCACGAGTGTAAATAGATCATTCATTCAAATTAGGTGTATAGTGAAGTGGAAGATAATAGAATAAACTATTTTCAACTGAAATCTTCTCTCCTTTATCCAAGTCTACTAATGTAGCAATTTGTCATATCTGGCAATGTTTAAGTTGGAACAAATATGCATTCTCGGGCCAAACCAATTATAGTTTTGGTAATGAAATTTGAAATGGGACATGATTGGACAATACCTAACCGTAAGATATAAACTTGAATCATGTTTAACAAATGTCCTACATAACTTTGTTTCCCACTTAAACACAACTTTCACATATGGCAAGTCGAAGCAAAACTTAGAATGTTGTATGAAATCTAAAGTATAAACATTTAAGGTAAAAATAAAGATATAACAATGAAAAAGATTTTAAAATAGTAAAATAAAAAATATACAATTTGAATCAATCATATTGGCTAATAAATGAATTCAAGGTGTGCATTTTAGTGAAGCAAGACAATTTTGGCTTGTTTCACAACAATGCACATCTAACCCTCATTTCAAGGTCAATTTGAATGATTCAACTTGGAGATTATTTTTTTACTCATAAGTAAAATTAATACAATTAAATATTTGTAATGCTTCACATATATATTTTTGTGGTTCAAGAATACTCCAAATTGCATGGATTTCATATGGTAAAAGGGATGGTTTGTGTGCCTCAAATAAATGCATACCAGGACCTATAATTAATTGGTAGTGATGTAATAATCATTCCATCCTATGGGTCTATTACAAAATTGTACCTAAGCCTTGTGGTGTAACAAATCCCTAATGGGCCTCAGCCTTGTGCTGTAACAACACCCTAATGGGCCTCAATTCTTGGGTATAACAACGACCTCTTTGAACCTTCTTATATGTGATATGAGAAAATATTATGACAAATATATGAAGGAGATATGTTGAGATCTATGACAGAGGTATCATGACAGGCTTATGACTGTTCCGTTGGATTTTTATTGCTAATTTTGTATATACATAATTTATTATGATGATATGGGGTGAATGCAATGTAAAAATGTTTTAAAATTCAATTATCTACAGCAGAGACTTCTAACCCTAAGAAAATTAAAGTTGTTTCTACTCTAATGATTAGTAAATATGTAAAAATGTAAATGTGTGTAAAATAATAACATAAACAATATACAATTTGAATCAATCAAGCTAAAAGATAAACAATAATTATAGGGGTCAAATTATTAGTAGATTATATTTTGAATAGAGTATAATTAGTCCTTACAACATAAATATTACTTGAGATTAACATTTTCCCCCATGCAACACACTTTACCACTAGTGTGTATATAAATTTTGTTTCATTCCTAATTTATAATTTTATGCAATCATTTTAGATCTAATTAAATTACTCTGTAGTGAATGTAGTGGATTATTGAAATTATGGTTATTATTCTGAATGTATTCTATTAACTTTTATTTTATTTGAGAATAATGTTATATTATTATAACATTTCTGTGTTTAATTTTAGTTGGGAAAAAATTACTTGATGGCACTAGAATAGGTAGAATGTATGTTTACTTTTACGCCTCAACATGATCACATTATTTGACCTTAGTTGGCACTAAATTCCTTGATGGGTGAATCGAAATTTTCGTTCATGGGTAAGTAGAAATTTTAAAATTCCCGAGGGCCAAAATTTTGAAATGAAATACCTAGCAACTACTGAACTAAAAAAAATTAGACTCTAGGGACATGAGACTAACTAGGAGAAAGAGGCCCGGGCTTCGATATTGGGGATGGAGGCAATTAACAAACTTGAGAGTATGGGCTTGAAAATTCATACTATATACAAATAAAAATGATCAACTAAAACCACAGAAGCATTGCAACACATAAATCAGCTCAAAGGGAAATTATCAATTTATTCCCTAACCACTCCTAGATCGAGCAAAAGATCAAGAGGAAACCATTAAGAATAAAGACTAAGAATTTGGAATAGGAAACAAATACTTCCAATGCCCAATGTACTCTTGGGACACAAATCTCTTCTTCCACCATGCCATATTATGAATCTTGCATTGGTATGTATGGTACAAGGATAGAATACGACATGGTTTCGGTTAAAATATGTAGATCAGATGCTAGGAATTTTTTTATGAATAGGTTGAAGGAATCATGCCTTCAACAATTCAAATACCATATGCATTCTCAAAGATATCATTGTACCCATAGAAATAAATAATTCATGGCATGGAGATTGAATTTGGCATAGGTTGTTATGTAAAAAAGGTTAAACGGCAAATGGCTAAAAAATGCAAGAGATTTAGGTGTAATAAAAAAAATAATATTTAAAAACTCCCTCCCAAGCCAAGGCTCAAAAGAAGGCCATTTGATGTAAGTATAAAAGTGTGGAAAAAACTTGTAAAATTGTATGAGAAGTTGGATGAATGAAGGAATTCTAGTGAGGAGAGCATCCATGTATTTGAATTTTCTTAGACGATTATACCTATTTTCTTCAACGATTTTTATGTTTTACTTGTTCATAGTTAAATTCAATTAGTATATGTTTCAGTACAAGGCATTAAAGGCTAGGCTTGCAAAATAAAGTTCCACACATCACAGTGGCCAAAAAGGTTTACAAGCCTTGATTTGTACATT
>APFE031647180.1:9138-39419 GCA_000404065.3 Pinus taeda | reverse complement strand
AAGAGGACAAAAATGGTTGTCATCCAAAAAACTTCAAAAAGGACATGTTACAAAACAAAAAGTGGACCGACTTTGTTATCTGGATGGAGAACGAAGTATTAATTGTTGACTTTCAATACATTTGTTGGATATTGTTTTGTTTATATGTCAATTTTCATTTCGTGTAATGTAGATTAGAAGCAACCTATCATTGTTTTCCATATTTAGGCAATGACAAAATGTTGTGAGTTCTAATTGTAAAATTGGTTGGAAGATAGTTGGAACATGATAGGATAAATTAAATCCTCCTAGAGTAAACGGTATAATGTTTCCCACCATATTGATGGAATGTTTCCTGTTACCACACAATATGGTAAGGTGCTAAAGAAGGGAAAACCTAAGGGACAACTACTAGAGTAAGTGACAACAATGGGACAATGACCCATTGTTGCTTTAGTAAAGGTACCTTGCTCTTTACAGAGTTTCACTGATGGGAGCAATCTTGGGACTACACTACCAACATCAGGGTTTTCCAAGTATTGCCCTTCCTGAAGTTATAAGCCATTAGGGGAGATCCCATGGGTTTAGGATTGAGGATTAACCCCCCATTTAAGGCGAGGGAACAAGACTACGATCAAAACCATTCTTCCAAGTTGCCCAATAATCCATGCCTAAAGTACCCAAGGAGAAATAAGCTCAAGCACCCAATTTCACAATGAAAAACATACCTTTAGGATTAGATTTCCCACCTTCAAACACGTTATCTAGATAGATGGGCGAGGGGACATTCGACTGGCTCAAGGAGTGGAGATTAAATGGCACAATACAAAGAAATATTCTATGATCATACACATGCTTCAAAGAAGGAAAATGAATATGGAAAACACGTAAGAGAAACAACACATATCGCAATGTACCAACATATACTGGAATAAACTTGGTGATTCTTATTATTCTCTCCAATGAAGCAAAAATGATTACACAAGTAGTCAAAATGGAAAAACTTTGAACCCTTTTCCATTGGTTCTCATGCCTTTTAAATATTACATCAAAATAAGTTACAAAGGTAACTGTCAAAACATATATAAGTACTTAACTATCCATAACTAAAAAGTCTTTTACAATGTTACAAAATTATATTTTCTCATTTTTAGGAGTTGGATGACTAGCAAAACATTGAATTTGAGGATTGGTGCTTGGTTCCACCATTTGAAATTCTCCATAAATAGGAGTAATCAAGCTTTCACACTTCTTCCAAAGTGCTTCATTTGCGAGCTAACACTGGATCATTTTTTGGAATGCAATTTTCAAATTTGAAAGATTTGTAACATTAGGTTTTCCAACAAATAGTGTCTTCATAAGCCAAAAAAGTTTGAGGCCCCTCTGAAAAGAATTCATTAAAGTTATTCCCTTTAGAATTACTACCTTTTCCTATGTTGCATTTGCTCTTCTTTTAACAACCACTAATTCCTTTTCATATAGTTCTTAAGAAAGAAAATTTCCTTGATGGTCCCAACAACTAGGTAGACCAGCTCTAGCCCTTTAGACAAATTTGGAATCAAACAAAGATAATAAATTTTGAACCTCCTTTAATCTTTTCTTAGTATGATTATGAAGTGGGTTTTTCCCATTCATTTTACTGATTTCCATAATGATTCTAGCTCTATCTATGATATCTGATGCCTTTAGTTAAGTTGAATATTTTCCTTTTAAATATTTGATCACCTTTTTAGCCTTCACTTCTTCTTTATGTACATTTTTCTTTCACGCATCAGTAATTAAATCACACCCATTCATCATAATATTCTATTAAGAAATTATATAAATATACTCCCATATAAACAAGCCTCCCGGATGATATCATCACAAACATTTTTTCTAACTTTAATTAGAGACATATGTCCCTTCAATTTGGTTTTTACCTCCTTGATCTCATCTTGTGCTGCCTTGTTCTTGGTGATCAACTGATCAATTTTTTTATTTTTCTATATTTAGATGCCTCTCCTTGATATCAAGTTGTTCCTTTAGTTGAGTTAGGTTGTCTTGAATTTTCTTTAGTTCAACCTTTGAAATTTTGAGTTATGCCATAACTTTTGCAAGCTTCTATGAGGGGTTATTTGACTCACTTGGGAACACAATACTGCAAACATGGCTTTTGATTGATTTTTCTAAGCTCTCCACTTGTTCATGAAAAATGAAAATATCTTTATTTCTAACCACTAAATCACCCATCAACTCTTTCTTCTCTTTCTCAACCCAGGCTAATTGAGTCGTTTGAGCATGCTCAGTCCAAAGAATTTTGAACTTCTTCCTTAATGACTGCACCTCAGATTCTATTTATTGCAATAGGTTTTTATAGCTTTCATGTTTTTTGGATCTATTCCAAATTTAACAATTAGCTTCTTAAAATCCTCATTGTGAATATGTAGTGCTCTAGACTTTTCTTTTTCTTGAACTAATTTGAAACTTTCTCCAAAATCTTTCTGCTTTACTTACTGTCAAATAGATTTCTCTTAGGTCACTATAAAGCATTCCCCTTGCTTGTCTACAAAAAATAATATCAATAGGAAATGGGATATCAAATACATTTATGAATAGATATAATGTTTTAAAATCAGGTCCTAAAGGAAGAGACTAAACAATTGGATGCATGAGGGACAATTTTAATCGGTTCCTTTCTAAATCCATAGTAGGGAGTAGTCTTGTTTGATAAGTTGGAGTTGGTTGTGCTGCTAGCTAAGTTGTTGTTTTTCTTCCAACCTTATGAATTATTTCTTTAATATGTTGATAATTACTCTGTAACAATTCTATGGGGGAGGGAGTTTAATCAATTGACAATGCTTCCAAATCAGTGGAAACAAAGGAGGAGGTAGATCACTCTGGGTTTCCAAACTGCATTTGAAAACCTAGTTTATTTAAGTCTTGAGTGTCCCTTCGTTAATTTAACTTGCACATCTGCTTCTTCTTCACTTTGAAGTTTTGCTCTGTTTTGGAATTGTGAGTCTTCTATCTTAACATCTATTTGTTTAGGTATATTTCTCTTTAATCTCTTCTCCCTCACTATAGAGGTTTGAACATCATTTCCTTGCTGCATTTTGTTGCCTGGCCATGTTTCTTGATTTTCCATTTTCTCAAGTTTTGGCTTTCTTTCATGAATATAAGGTGCATAATTGATATCCCCTCTTTTATTTGAGATTACGTGATGAGGGTCATATTTACACTTCTCTCATTAATTAAAGCCAAACTCCATCATTTCTTCATATTGCTAGAGGGATTGTGTGCTATTCATGATGAATGGCCCAACAAGTCTACCTAAGTTAAAAACATACTCCTTGCATGCATGAACAAAATGAACTTCGCCAACATTTAGAATCTTCCTTATACATTCAAGAGAAAATATCCTCATAGGAAAAAACATTGGAAAACACTATGGTGGTACTAAGCATGAAAAATGAAAAATATTGATGACATAAGGGGTACGAAAGGGTGACAATAATAAGTAGGAGAGATGATTTGGAGGGGTGAGGTGGATTGACGACAATAATAAGTATGCCATGATATCTCTATCATAGGTCTATCATGATATCTCTATCATAGGCTCGACATATATCCTTCATATATGTCATAATATTTTATCATCACAGATAAGAAGGCCCAAGGAGGCCATTGTCATACCCAAGAATTGAGGCCCATTAGGACACTATTACAACATAAGGCTGAGGCTCATTAGGGTGTTGTTAGACCATAATAATGAGATCCATTTGGGCATTGTTACACAACAATATTGAGTCCCATTAGGGAATTGTGGTGTTATCACAAATAAGAAGGCCCAAGGAGGTCACTGTCATACCCAAGAATTGAGGCCCATTAGGGTGTTGTTACACCACAAGGCTAAGGCCCATTAGGGCATTGTTACACAACAAGGTTGATTACAATTTCATAGACCCATGGATGGAATGATCATTATATCACTGCTAATATGATTATAGGTCCTGGTATGCATTTATTTGAGGCACACAAACCTTTCCTTTTGCCTTATGAAACCCATGCCATTTGGAGTATTCTTGAACAACATAAATATATATGTGAAAAATTAAAAATATTTAATTGTATTAACGCTATGAGTAAAAAAATACTCGCCAAGTAGAATCATTCAATTTTTCCTTGAAATTAAGGCTGGGGTCAACATATCTTCTTCTATCTCTGTCATAGGGCTCAACATATCTCCTTCATATCTTTGTCATAATATTTTCTCATATCATAGATAAGAGGGCTGAAAGAGGTTGCTGTCATACTGTTGGGACAATTAATTGATCTAAAGGAACAACCAATTACCACACATTAAACTATCAATCCAAGGTTTCGTCTTGCTATTTCAAGGTTATATGCAAATTCTATACTAGAGGAAGTGCTACTAGATAACTAAAGAAGTGACCAAAGAAACAACATTAAAGGAATCAACTCTTTAAATGGAAACATACATTCAAGGATTTAACTCGCAAGGAACTAGTAATTCCTCGAAATAATATGCAAACATTAAATTCTAATTATTATCTAACAAGAAACAAAAAAGAAATCAATCTACTATTAAGCTGCTACTCAGGGAATAAAAATATCTGAGTTGAAGAAACAACACCACAAAACTGTATTCTAAGTAATGAAAAGAAGCAGGCCGAATGAAAATATATTATACTACTGCAAGAATAGAAATGATCTAGCAATAACCTGCAAGGAACAACAATGAATGCAAACTAACTTATCGAACAACAATATTTGTAAACCAATATTGTGATTATAAAGTAAACATTCAATCTCGAATTAATCTAACAAGAGATAATGCCATATAAAAACACAAGATTAATGTTACAACTGAAGACAAAGCCTCTTCCAGAAGCGGGCCCGAACCACTAGAATCAGACTGTCTTGAAGGAGGGATTAGAAAATAAGCTAATTGTTGATAATGGAAACTTTCATTTTATTCAAAAGAGCATGATTACAATGCTGAATGAGATTTTTAGAATATGTATCAAAAATATCACATTCAGAAAGGCATATGTTCAAGACATAAGTCCTCATTTTTATGCTACAATCATAAATGAAGAAACAACAATTATTCTTAACAGAGAGCAATTTTAAGAATCTAAAGATTCTCAGGATGCTCTTTTCAGCTACAAAAGGGCTTAATATTGTCTAGATGAAAGAATCAAGGATCTTATCTCAAATGATCTCGTCCAGATAGAAATCAACTTCACTGATGTTGCTAAAGTTAGCAGGGATAACATTACGTTACCCGATTATGTCAGGAATAGGTCAAGGAACAACAAAAAATCCCAATTGTCATAGAGTCCTTATTTTCAATAACAATACAGATGTGAAAAAATAAGCAATTTTATAACTAAATCAATGTGTTAGTGAAACGATATGATAAAAATAAATTAATTACTTCAAAATACTATACTATGCAAATCGATATATCAAAACATAGGAAAAAGATAGAAAAAAGTATTGGAATTAAGAAATAGGATGAGGGAATTATGGTATTTATGAGGCCCAAAATCAACCGTCAACTGACCTTTTTGCATGTCCGCATGCAAACAAATGATTAACATTCAAAGAAGTCAAGGACTAAGCTTCATATGACTCTTTTCCTTTGAGCCTAAATCCATTTCTGCTTTTAATTTCTTGGAAGGTTTTATACTTACTTGCTTTTGATAGCTCATAATCACACTGGTAATAGGACTAAGGACACCAGATCATGGGATACCTGTGTTTCCGGGAAAGCTAGTGTCTTTTCGATCTGCTAGTCCCACTAAGATTGGTAGCTATCTTAGAAACAAACAATCAAAGCACTTTGTGATTTCATTTATGTATAATAGATAAGAGAGAAGCAAAGGGACCAACCTGGATCTTCTGCTTGAATCCTTGCTTGATTTCTCTCTCCCTTGATAGAGCTTGCAACTCCTCTCTTACTTGTCCCGCTTAGAGAATACCTGTAGAGACAAAGTAACAAAACACTATCAAATCATCTTGATCTATAATATCATAAACAATGCAGAATCAGAATAAATTGAACATACAATTGCATTCACAAATACATGATTGTATGGAGGAAAACTCAAAGAAATTTATTAAAATAGAAGGGAGAATTACAACCCAGCTGTCTGATCCAACATCATCCTCCCAGCATCAAAGCCCTCTTCACCTCATGAAAAGCAAGATCACCCCACAATACAATGCTCTTTCTTAAAGACAAACTAACAACACTTCTTTACAAATTACAAAATTCCAGCCTCCATATCTCTCAGATGAGGGATCCATTTATAGATGTCTGCAAAGGGTGTGAGTCATCTCTGGTTTTTGTTTAGTTTCATTCCACTGACAGTTCTTGGTTCCACTTGGAGATTTCATTGATCTCTTACTCATCCCTGGGCGAATTCAGAGAGGCAAGTGTCATAGGAGAAGTTTCTAGAAGATTCCATGAGGATCCACTTAGCAAACTGTCTCAGCCATTTGTCCATTCTCTCTCATAACACCCTACAGAAGGCCTCTTTAGTATGCATCACACCTGGCTAGTGTAGGAGCTAGTAAGCATCATACCTTGACAGTGGAGCAGTCATATGGTGTAATTTTTTCCAGTTCTGAGTGGTTTTTCAGGTGGAATTTTTGGGAAATGATGTAATTAGTTGACCATGATCCTTTATGGTATGAAACAAACATTTTAGGGGTTAAAGAGCCCTTGGTTTATCAACATATGTGATTGGGGTTGAAGTCCCCAAATATGTCTATAACAGTTGCCCCCTAAAGCATGAGGTTGTAAATCTTTAGATATCGGGTGAAATGCTTTATCATGAGGATCTGAGGTATTCGAATTGGAAGGTGACCTGTATAAGGTACAATACAATACATCATCATCATATTATTTTCATGGTCTAGCTGAGGCAGGCATTCCCATGCTCAGTTTTATAAATTCGTTTTCATGTACATAGAATAGATAATCGTCTGCATTTGCAGACTGGTGATTCTTCATATGAAGGGTCATCGTCCCTGGCTTGGATGACCATCTATGTAGCTTCTGTGTACGTTTGATTTCTTTATATTCCTGAATATATCATATCCCAGATGGATGAAACTAGATCCGGGTTCTTCAAACTCGTTCAATCTTCACCTGATGTACAAGTCGATCCATGTGAAAAGATTTCCTGAAGTCAAACATGGAAAGACATCGCTTGATTACTAGCCAATGATGTGAGCTGTTAACAGGTGCGGGAGGAATCACCGATAATGATAATGATCCTCAAGGTACTACAGTACAATTCACGTGATGTGAATATATGATCTGATGTTGAACACCACATAAAATATTTCGGTCGAAGGCCATTGATGTAAACCAGTCAACGGAAGTGAGACACTTGCCATTGAGACATGCAAGATTCAAAGTATTGAAAGGGTTGTTTCTAAGTCAACTTCTTGGATAATGAGCTAATGTTGACAAGAAGTGACCCATCGTAGGAGGGCCTTGATGTATCCCACATCTACGACACGAAATGAAGCAAATGATTTTCTGGAGGTGAAAACAATCCGATGATACAAGGTTCAGGAATGGCGGTCATGAAAAATGGAGGGTGAAGGTATTGCAGTGGATGAGGCATTAACTGGATGGTGAATTCTCTGAATGAGTTCTCTTAAACATATTGGTGACATTGATATGGACTGGTAGAGTTAACCCCAAAATATGGATGGTACGGAGGACCAATGGTGATATGACCAGTGAACGGAATAACCCAACCTGATTCAATCATGGTGATGGAGTGAAAGTGTCATGTTCAAGAGCGACCTACTACCAATAAAATTATTCAAGTTTTCTTCCCTTTTTCCCCAGTCATTGCTGATCAATACCTCTTTATTTTTGTCAAGCTTGAGGAGGATAACATGTGATGTTCTATAATTTTCCCTTCGGGAAAACCTGTCGCTATGTTTTAGCGAGCCTAGCGACAGTGAAACTCATTCTTGTCTAGGTGGACAAGTTTGTCGCTATTGTTTTAACAAGTTTAACGACAAGGATAACTCGGTCCTTTTCATGTTTAGAGAGTTTTAAAAGGGATGAAAAGGAAACTCCAGCAGTCCTTTTTCGTAGCATAATCCCTTAAGTCCAAAAAAGTATAAAATAATACGAAAGGGATGACTTTTCAATCGCTTTAGCGAGCCTAAAAAGACAAGCACTCGATATTTTTTGTGGGATAATCCCTCAAGTCCAAAAAGATTAAAATATAGGAGGGATGGCACTTCCAATCACTTTAGCGAGCTGGAGAAGCCAATTCCTCGACAATCTTTTCATATTTAGTGAGTCTGAAAAGAGTTTAAAATAGACTAGTCTTTTGGGGAACGAGTGGCGTTTAGGGTAGAAAACTGGTTCCGGGTAATCTTGGAACTGGTTTCGGGTAATCTTCGAACTTCTCAAAACATGGTGATGTGAAGAGGGTGGCTAACAAGACCACTCATCACAGTTGTTCTTAAAAATGGTAAACAATCAAGTGGAAGCGTATGATTAGCCAAAAGAATGGAGGTGATGGCCGGAACACAACCAAGGTTCAAAAGGCAGATAGAATGGCAATCACAAAGGTTTTTTACTGAAGGTGGGTTCATTTTTTAACGAGCTTGAACTCTGGGAGAACATATGCTCAATGGTAGGTTTATTTTCTAACCATCTTGAACCTTGCAGAAACATTGGTCATAACAGTAGTCAAAGATGTTCAGTTCACCATTTAACACCTTAGATTCTTTTGTTGGTCGTGCAACCTGCTCAATTGCTACACCATATTGATTAGAAATACATATATATGCCCAAAAAATGAATTAAAACTAACATTTTACTTGAAGTACATGAATAGTAACGTAAAAAGTAGTTTTACCTCTCATTTTTACCATTTCATTTCGAATTTGGGATTTTGGAGCTCTGGAGTGGTTTTCCCCCTCAAATTTCACCAGCTGATTTTGGGAGATCCGGTGGACTATTCTCCGCGCCATCAGGACCAAGTAGGAGCTAACCTTGAGCTCTTCATTTTCATTCCATCCTTCTTTGATTTTGAGCAAGTTTTTCCCTGCTTCTAGGCCCTTGGGGTTTGAAGAATTTGTTCTTCATCCATCGCACCTGGTCTACATCGAAAGGAGCGATGCATACTAAGTTGGACACTGGCCAGTCAGTATGCATCTCACCTTGCTCATAGGCAGGGTGAAATGGGTGCAGAAGGGAAACTTTACACTGTGATTTTCATGAAATTTTTACCTATTTTTTGCTCAAATCAGGATCCTAATTCATTTTTTGTCTATGTTTCAAAGATTTATCGGATCAAGATGGTCATCAAAAGGCATGAACATGAACATGAAGAAGAGGACATGATTTCCTTACATGATCAGGGCACAGTTACTGCATTATGAAACTCTAGTTTGCTCAAATTCTTTCGCATATCCAGCATGAGGCAACAAATCAGTTTGTTGCATTATTTCCTCGATGCTTGGGATCCAGTCAACTAGGTATTCTAGATTAGAGGCAAATCCATTCCATTGACAGTTGAGGATATCTACTTTCTGATGGGGTTATCGAGGTGTGGTGCTTCTCTTTCACTATCAGGATCCGCCCATGGGGGTGAATCTGTGAGGGATTATATTCACCAGTATTGTAGAGATGGATCTCAGCCCAGCAGGGACGGCAAGATCAATATTTGAGATGTCACTGATCGGTCCTTGAGGACCATTTTATTCACCTTTGCTAGATTGGCTGGCAGCGTGACTCTTCATTTGGCTAACAGATCTTATATGCAGTACACCTTGGAATTCCTGGAACCAAAGGTATTCAACTGGTGTGAGGCAGTACTTCCGGTCATAAAAGAACAACTCTCCAAGGTAAAGAATGGAAGATCCAAGAACTTTGGCTACAGTTCCATTTTGACTGCTTTTGCCTTGGAGAGGATTCCACTGATGCAGCCTTTGTATATCTCACTAGGATTGCCAACACCGAGGGAGCCACAAATGCAGAGATGGGTTGATCTCATGGCCAGACATGCTGGTCAGTCATAGATTTCTTTCTCTGATGCCTTCTTTGAGTGGTTCGACCATCAGGAGATGGTCCCCAGTGGAGTCGCCATTTTGTTTCCAGGAAAACTAGTGTCTTTTCGATCTGCTAGTCCCACTAAGATTGGTAGCTATCTTAGAAACAAACAATCAAAGCACTTTGTGATTTCCTTTTTGTATAATAGATAAGAGAGAATCAAAGGGACCAACCTGGATCGTCCACTTGACTCCTTGCTTGATTTCTCTCTCCATTGATAGAGCTTGCAACTCCTCTCCTACTTGTCCCGCTTAGGGAATACCTATAGAGACAAAGTAACAAAACACCATCAAAGCATCTTGATCTATAATATAAAAAACAATGCAGAATAAAAAATACATTGAACATACAATTGCATTCACAAATAACAAGATTCACAAATACACGATTGTATGGAGGAAAACTCAAAGAACTTTATAAAAATAGAAGGGAGAATTACAACCCAGCTGTCTAATCCAACATCTTCCTCCCAGCATCAAAGCCCTCTTCACCTCATGAAAAGCAAGATCACCCCACAATACAATGCTCTTTCTCAAAGACAAACTAACAACACTTCTTTACAAATTACAAAATTCTAGCCTCTAGATCTCTCAGATGAGGGATCCATTTATAGATGTCTGCAAAGGGTGTGAGTCATCTATGGGTTTTTTATTAGTGCCATTCCACTGATAGTTCTTGGTTCCACTTGGAGATTTCATTGATTTCTTACTCATCCCTGGGCGAATTCAGAGAGGCAAGTGTTATAGGAGAAGTTTCTAGAAGATTCCAGGAGCATCCACTTAGCAAAATGTCTTAGCAATTTGTCCATTCTCGCTCATCGCACCCTATAGAAGGCCTCTTTAGTATGCATCAAACCTGGCTAGTTTAGGAGCCAGTATGCATCGGACCATGACAATGGAGCAGTCAGCATGGTCTAGTTTTGGCCAGTTCTGAGTGGTTTTTCAGGTGGAACTTCTAGGAAATGATGTAATTAGTTAACCATGATCCTTTAGGGTATGAAACAAAAATTTGAGGGGTTAAAGAGCCCTTGGTTTATTGACATATGTGATTGGGGTTGAAGTTCGCAAATATGTCTATAACAACCTGTACCTGCGTTTCATCCAATTCACCCCTACTTGTCTCATGATATTGATATAATCATGCACTTTGGTCATGGCTTGTTGGAAGTTGTGCAAGCCAAAAGGATCCCTATTTTTTTATCTCCCTGGATGTCACTTTTCATCTCTTATTGGCTCCATGGATAGCCTCATCCCTTATATCCTCTAGTTGTTCTCATCCTAAGTGTAATACCTCATTGTGAATAAGAACAAGTGAAGAAGAAACATTAGGTTTTTCTACAAAAGCATTATGACGCAAAAGAATTGTGGTGAAGGGATTTTCTAGTTTGCCCCTAACCCAATGGTCAATGTTATGTTCCCTTCTTTGAAAACAGTGATATTGTTTTTCCCATTTAACCTGGTTCAATGAGAATGATACGAAATCCTGAAACTGAACATCCCTAATGAATGGGACAACATTATCATTCACTTGTTCTTCCACAAAAATTTTATGCATATAAAGCTCACTCAAAAGGTATTTGGTGTGCTCATCTTTCTTATGGAAATCATTGATGAAATCTAGGATATTTTTAACCTCATGTGGCTGACCATATTTCATGACCTTCACTTTAAGCAACATGTATTGTTTAATTAAGAATAAGAAATAATTTCTATCTAGAGACGTGCATCATAAGGAAACATCATAAATGGAACAAATTTTGTCTCTATGCTATTTTATTTTACGAATGTGCTCTTTTAAATCTTGATTTTTTTTTTCAACTGCCCTTAACTTTGCAAATGTCTCATCCTCTGTTGTAGCTAATGCTTGAAACCATTGAGGTATCTTATGGTTTTCTACCTGGGGTACTACTTCCCTTTGGTATTTTGCTATGGTCTCCTTGTCATATGCCAATGTTTTTTTAAATAACATGATTGTAACATCCACGATTAGTGGGGCATAAGGAGGTATAGGATCCATTTATGTTCATCTCTTAATAAGCACAGGTGGAGAATATGTTTGAGTTTCAACTTCTACAAAAGTATAAAGAGGATTAATTTGGATTTCTTCTTCAATAAGAACTGGTAGAAAATCGGCATGATTTTATGCCTCAATAGAAGTGAGGGAAAAATTAGTTTGGATACCTACTTCTATGAGCACAAATTCAGTTTAATTTTATGCATCTTGGACTTCTTCCTTCTTGTGAGAAATCCTTTGTTGTTCCATAGCTTCCTTTCCATGAGCTTTAGATAATCATTTATTAATCTAAGACCATCTTTTCATCCTTTTCACCTTTTTGCGTAGTCGATCATTTTATTGCGTTCGTACAAGGACTTCATCAAGGAATTTTCTTTTCACCTTACCTTTCACGTTTTAACACCTATGGTCTTTCAGGCAATATTTCTAACCAGTAATGTTGAAGGAAGAAGGGAAGGAAAAAAATTTGTTAGTCCTTCAATAATGGCCCTACGACAGAGCCCCATATCAAATAATCAGTAGGTGAACTATCAATTTCCATCGGAATTCCACCACCCACAGGTTCTGATGATTTGTTAAAAAGAGGGTCAATCTGTAGCCCATCCGAAGAACAACATCAAATTCTCGGTTCTCGTCATTTGTATTTCCATAAGGAGACTATGGGTCTATGTTTTCTCAATAAGAGGGCTCTAATTTAGTAGCAATAGAGTCCCTATAATATTCTTTAGTAGTAACATGTTTTGAGTCATCTGAGGATTCTAGGATAATAGTGGGCATGGATTCAACAAAATGTGACATATTCAGAGAATTAGGTAAGGTATTATGAGTGGAATTGGGAGAACTATCGAAATGAGTTTCATACTCTCCCATTACCGTTTCCACTAAATTTTCCAACCCTTCTAATACCTAAGCCATTTTCATTCCTCGTTCCTTTGGGCTTGCATATGTTTGTTCAAGAATGGATGAATTCTGAGCTAGATTCTCCTTGGGGGTTGTTTGTTGTGTTTCTTTTTGACCAATTAATTCCTGAGAAAAATTTTCAGTTTCTGACTACTCGAGGGGTTTCGAGGAACCCTGTCCCTATTGCATTTCAACCAATCTGACTGACCTTCTCCTTTTCTTAGGAAAAGAGGCTAAGAAAGGTGCTACCCATTTCTTTGATCAGATAAGTTTATGAGGGGTTTTATTTTAAGGTTGCATGAGTCCCTGTGAAGTGTCCCTTATCATTGGGGTTCCATATTGATTAATATGTGTGTTTCTTCCTTCCTCTTCATCATCACATGAAGGGTTTCCAGATGTTCCCACTTTTGCCTCAGATTTTCTTATTCACCCCCAGGGTCTTCCAAGAATTCACCCCAATTTTGTTGAATTTGAGTCAAACGCCTTAATAAAAACAATTTAATAAGTGCATGGTGGCTAACAATTGAGGATTTATCTTTAGAATTTTGGAGGCTACCAATAGTCTCATGTAGTAGCGAATGCAAGAAATAAGGAAGGTTTAGAGCTACCTTTTATCTCGGGGATGCCATTAGTTTGAGATGATGACATCACACAACATTGTACCTTCCATCGTAGGTGATATACCACTGAGTGATACCTGCTTAATTCTCTTTAGAGGTCTGGAAGTGAGCTGGGATTATGGCCTTTCCATTTTCTAACCAATTCTTGTCTAGAGTTTGCAAACAAAAGAGTTGCATTATGAAGTGAAGTGTTCACTTCATACCAAATTTCACCTTCTAAGGAAATACCTGTTACTTTTGCTATCACTTCCTCGTTCACTTAGATTTGGCCTTTCCATATTGTTGCAACTCCTTCTTGCAGACTCTGCATAGATTCGAATGCAATATCCTTATCGAATTCCTGCAGACATTCGAAGTATTCCAACCATCCTACCTAGTTTAGAATTCTGTAAGCCTTCTCTAAGGCCAACAATTGAGTTGGTTTGTGGTTCATGGAGTGGCTTCCCATTTTCACTATTCAATAAGGAGAAATTTGTGACTAAAAATAACAAAGTTCAAGAAAATAGTAATGTTGCATAGGTTTGGAAGTTCAATGAGCATGCAACGAAATTTTCTCTAAAATTCAAAACACATACCATGCAACAATACCTTCTTGCCCCCCAAGTAAGATTTGAGGGCCATCTATGGTCATCGGTCAAGTTGTTGAGGTGAAAAAAATTGTCATAATTATCAGATAAGGCCATATTAATTAAGTACAAAAGGAAAACCGTTAAAAATAACAACGGGAAATGAGAAACATTGGGATTGCACCAAACCATGATTAAAGGCAATGGTCATTCATAAAATGAAATAATTATAGAAATCATGACAATATCTCAGAACATTAATATAAAAAGGGAATGAAGCGTGAGGAAATCTAAATGGATGGTGGAAACATGGGAAGATTAAAAGAAATATCACATAGAGAAAAAGAATAGGAGTCATTAAACAAAGATGATCAAAATTATCAGATTTAAAATATCTTATAGTATTTATCCTTGTTTTTTGGAATCTAGTTGCTAATCCTCATTAACAATTAGTGGTATCAGATTTATAGGACTATTTTAATGACACTCCATGAAATATTTTAACAATTCTAGCAATTTTCCTTTAGCAATTATTGATAGCAGGGAAGCAAGTTAGCTGTTTCGATTGTAGTCTTTAGATTGACTTTAATACTATAGACATATCCACCACTTCGAGGAGGCATTCATAGCCTCGACAGGGTCGCCTTTTAACCCTTTGAAATGTCAATGTCCCATCTATTAGGAATAAATTCATAGCTCATAAATTTATTTTAAGTTTATTAGGTGTCTATAGAAGGCCATTGTTCTCGTGTGGTAGCCAGTTAATAACAATGTCATCCATGGGAACTAATAAAATGAATAGGCCGACTTGTGATGAGACCTCTTGTCCTCTGGCCTTAAGATTGAAGGCCATCACCCTGGCTTGATGACCATAAATGGTAATTTCATTTCATTTGAACCTATGATCATGGGTCGTCGCGTGATGAGACCTCCTATCCTCTGTTGACTCTATGCTTTCAGTTTTTCTATTATTCTTGTTAACCATAAAATGTTACTTAAAAGATGGGGTGGCATATTGACTCCTTAAGAGTTGGAGATGGCATCAAAATTTTTATAATAACAACCTTTTCGGCTAGCTACTCTTGTCCTCAGAAAGTAATCTATTTAAAGGAATTGTAGAGTTGTTTGACAAATTGGAGTCATAAACTATTCCCTTTTTAGTGATAGAAAAAAATGTGTAATGAGAGTTTTTATGATTTTCTTACAAAATCAAGAAATTAGAGGTTTTAGCAAAATCCATGAATCCGTAAAACAAAATCGTCCTTTTAGAAAAGATTCTCCTTTAGAAAGAAAATTATCATGTGATAAGTATCAACTATCATAGTGATCCAACCATCATATTAAAAAGGGCTCCAAACATTTTGTTGGGTGATTTAATTGTGAGTTAAATCCTTGTCATTAAATTGTCAACCCAAGGTTCATCAACTAATGAGGTATATGTGTACTATATATACTAGGTGATTATTTCTAATAGTAGATTAATTGAAAGAAAGGAACTTGAAACTAATTACAAAGAAACTAATGAAAGCAAATGAAAACCAAGTGCACACATTCTCTCTCAATCACTTTCTCTCTCAAAGACTATCTCTATAAAATCCAACAATTCTAATCTAAGTTATGAAATGAAAAAGTAATTTAATCTAGTAGCCTATGAGATTACTAGTGTGAGATTATTAGTGTGCCAATCCAATCCAAACATAAGGAAATTAAATCAATCTTAACAAAATAACATTAATGAAATCCAATCCAATCCAAACATAAGGGAATTAAATCAATCTTAACAAAACAACATAAAACATATAATCAAAATAACATAAAAGAAACAAAACTAAACTTGCATAAATCAAATAACATAAATATTTACAACAAAGGAAAGAGGTGCGCAATATGTGGTTGATGGGGGCCTTCCACTCCTCAACAAGCACACTAAATGATTATGAAAGCTTGGAGATCAAAACAACAACATGTATTCCATAAAATGAAGTTGGATAAAAGCTCCAAAAATATTATAATAATTCAACTCTTTTCCTCTCTATCCCCACTTTACAAATTACAGAAGTCCTTTGCATGAAGGATTCACTCCTATTTATACAAAACCTAAGATAACTAATCAATAAATATAGATCTGAAAATCTCTCCTAGATCCACATTTATCTCTCGTGGTTACAACCAATCACCTAAACATAATAGATACAAATACTCTCAAAACTATCTCTTAGTTTTGATAGGAGACACATCTCAAAAAATCCATGATTCTTCTCCTTTGAATGTGGTTAGTCAATGATCCAAATCTTCTACAAATATTCCACAAATCTTCATGACTTGGAATTGAAATTCGAACTTGTGGTTGACTAGCCAAATAGGACCCTTCTAGAATCTTCAAATAGGCCCACAATATCATAAAACTCATACTAGTTTTAGATATATATGAAAACATGTTAATTTCCTAATATTTAATCATAAATTCTCTTAAAATACTTAAAATAGATGACTTGGAAAATAATAATGATAAACTCACATGAAAATGGTTATTAATGTAGAGTTATGGAGCTACATAATATGATTAAGAGTTACAAAATATGGTAAAATGATGGAAATAAGGGTAAAAGAGGATGACATTTTGGAGGCCCAACAATTCCCCGCAACTAAAGATGTTTCATATCTTTATGCAACTTTGCATTGATTCCCTTAATCATAAGTTGATATTCTTGAAATGTTTTGTTTCTATATGAACTTTGGCTTTGTATTGATTCTCTTTTAACTTTGCATAATCATATCATTTGATAACTTTATTCTCTTTCCAAAGTGTGCTTTGAAAGACATTTGATTGCAACATATTTTTTATGGTTGGTTCTTGTTTGACAACAAAAAATTTATGAGTATTGGTTCTTGTGTAACAATACTTTGCTTATTTCTTTTTGATTCAAAGTACTTAAAAAATTTGAGAATTCATTCTTAAGGCCCCATAGTGGTTTTCAGCCATTTAATGTGCTTATCAATTGATCATTGCAAACCATATAAACTTTTGGAATCAAAATGCAATAATAATCAATTGGGAAAAATATGTTGGTTATGATGAAATGAAACCTGACATGTGAATATGAATTGATATCCCTTCCCCCCAACTAAAGGTGTTTTCATTTTTTGGAAAATGAGAAAGGGAATATAAATGTGGTGAGGGATTTTTCAAAATCACAATTTCAACATTTAATAAATTACACGATTAATGATTAGAAAACAACATACCTTCACCTAACTGAAAAGTGGACAAGCTGTATATATAGAAGAGTGTCGCTGTTGCTACTGAATCATAGAATGTGAAGTAAAAGAATATGACATGATTTTTCTTTCTCTTGGTTGTATGAATAGAGGATGAATCTGATCTAAAATTGGAATCTTTATTTCTAGGACAATGCTACGACTACTGAAGTTTGAGTTGAGTCCTGCTGCAAGTTGATGAAATCATATAGTCTTCATTCATTCCCACTTAGTGGCATAATTCTTATCTATGTGAATAGATGTGTCGATATTGAACATAGAAAATAAAGTTATGGATTACTGGCCATTAATGAATGCCATTAACCAACACGAGACTACTCACCATTGATGTCAATGAGAGTCAAGATGCCTAAGTACATCTTACTAGGTATGAATAGATGTGTTGTAGTCGAGTCACCTAGAAGATCTGACAAAAATAAGGCATTGATGTATTCCCATTGTTTATTGCGAGAGAACTTGCCATTAAGGAATGCAAGCCTCAACTTGAAATATCTCTAGTATTGATCCCAGATGTTGTGTCAGAGTCGATGGGTCAGGACTTGTTAGAAGGGAGGCCTTAATGAATCCTCCATAATCTAACGCGAGTATAAAGTAATAATTTGAAGGACCATAGATGAAATATTTTCATTATGAAGCAAGTTTTATTTGATAGAAAGGAAGAGGAAAACAAGGTGACTCATCTTTGTAAGGGAGTTGAATGAATTTATCTTTGGCTTAAGGGTGAGTGAAAATGAGGCAGGAAAGTATGAAGATTGCAAAGGGAAAATGAGTTTTTAAATCATTGTTTGGTAGTAGGGAGATGGAAATTTATGGATTGATTGTAGGCTTAGAATGAGTAGCAATGGAAAAATTGGTATCTGAGAGGCCTTGTTTTGTAGCAATGGTGTGATTAATCTGTTTTTACATGGAATGAACATGCTCTTCTGAAAGAAACTTGTTCTTTAAAAGGCACTTGTGCATATAGCGATCTTCTTTCATGATCTTGGAACCTGCAAACACTTAGCACTTTTCTACAATAAAATGTAAGACTATATATAGAGAGAGAGGTGATTAGACTCTCTTCATATGATATGTATGAAAAAAATACTCAGAAATAGTACTAGTAAAAAAAATTCAAGGAAGAAAAATTAAATGCACATTTACTTGTTTGGAAAGTGGTACCTTGGACTACCTTTTGGTGTTTTGTTGGTAACTTCTTCAAATTTTTACTATTTCAAATTTTGATGAAAACTCCCTCATCATGTAGATCTTGTTGATATATTTCCAATGACATTTGAATTATCGAAAATTGATGTCGTATGAAAGAGTTATGTCTATTTGAAGTTTTTATGAAAAATTTGCATAAGCTACCAAATTGTGTCGATTCTGCAACTAATGATTGATTTTACAGCTACAAAATTGCATTGATTCTATAAATATATGTTTCAAGATTCCAATTGAAGATAATAATGTATGGACATCAGAATGTATGGATAGGAACACTTTTGAGAAATGGAAACAAGAAATTCCAGTCAATTTGTCCTTGAATTAAACTGTGAATTAAATTCGAATTCTATTCTCATAGCAACTTGAAATTAGTTAATTAAGTTTATCAAACTTACTTAACTTAGGAAATTCAAGTTGGAAGTATTTATGTCGTCATGTGTATGTTCTCCCTACTTTTTAGGAGTCCAGTATGAGTTAATTGTGAGTTGTAAAATAGAAGATTCAGTTTCATGGGTCAGTTCAGTTAAATTAGTTCTCAAACTGTTTGAAAGAACTAATAGTGAGTTAACTGTCATTGGTGTCAGTAATGAACTCCACCAGTGCTACTCTAGTTAACTGAATATTTACTCATTACAAACTCATTCATGTCAATTCTGAGAAAGACCCAGTTGAGACTAGAGTGTAGGGACAATGTGCTATTAGTTTTAGATTTTTTTGAGTTTCACTAACAGTGCATGCATTTAGGAACTGAGCCTTGAGGTATTGTGCAGTTTTTAGAGCCTTTATTTACCTTTAAATACAAGCTATCCTCCATGGGAATTACACATTGGAATAGATACTTGGAGATCGTGTGAAGAGGATAAGCGTTGGCCTTGATCTTGCTTATGGGTCAGAGATTGAATTTGTTGAGTGTTGGGATTGTTCTAGAGAGAACAAGAATTATAATTTCATCTTGATTTTCTAGATTAATACAAAACAGAAAGTGTGGTTTTGAGCTGTGGCTTTCCCTAGATATTTATTGTGTTATGTGCCTTTGATTCTCTTCCTCTATTGATTATTGTTTTCTCAATGTTTATGGGCTTCCACTGTAAAGGGTAGAAGTAGATTCTTGTTTCTTTCTTTAGCAAATTGCATTAGCTTGTGAATCTATAGGATTTTCTACATGGTATCAAAGCTAAGAACAATACTAGAGGATATTTCGAAGTTTTGAGTTTCTGGGTTACAGGTGAAATTCAAATTTGCAAGACATACTTCATGATCGACAAATGGTGTTCCATGGGTTGAGGCTTGAGTATGCCTTGGAAGGTAGCTCAAATTTCATAGCCTAGAGGGACAAGATGGAGGCTGTGTTAGAGGACAATCACTTGAAGGAATTTGTTGAACAAGTAATTCCTCAGCTAGCAACTACTGATGCATAAAACTTGGTAGAGTGGAAGAAGTGCGTGGCGAAGGCAAGGCAGATAATCCTTGAGGGAGTTCGAGATCATATTGTCTCGAGTCTCCATGGAAAGGAAACCTCACATGATATGTGGAAAACATTGATGGACTTGTATCAAAATAACAGTGGTCAAAGGAAGTTGGAACTAAAGGATAAACTTTGTAAAATCAATATGGAGAAAGGCAAGACGATTATGAAATACTGGACCAAGTTCACTTAATGTCATGATGAACTTGGAAGTGTTGGAATCATGGTTTCTATGGAGGATATGGTGAGCCTTTCTCTTCTTGGACTCCCAAAGAGTTGGCATAGTTATTAGGACTCTGTTAATGGTTGGGAGAAGCTTCCAGATTGGGAACGACTATGATCAGATTTGATGTAGGATGAGATCAGGAGGAACACTAGGGATGGCTCTTCATCAAAGACTGATGATGAAGAGAATTGTGCCTTAGCGATTAAGGTGAGGAAGGGGAAAAGTAAAATTTCCCATTCCAAATCAGACTCTTATTGTGGAGGTAAGAAGAAGGCATGACGAAAGTTAAATGATTTCATTGTCACAAGTTGGGACACTTTGCTACAAATTTTCTATTGAAGAAGTCCAAGGAGAAGTCCTCAAGAGGATTAGCGGGTGAGGCTTTGGCCTCCCAATTCGAATTGGAATTTTCCCTCATTGCATGCATGGTGTCTTCAATGATGGGAAGTGTCTAGTACTTAGATAGTGGAGCTTTATTCCACATGACTAGCGGCAAATATTTATTCATTGAACTGAAGGAGAAAGATTTCAAGATGCATATCGAGATGGGTGATGACGGTGAGTATAGTGTTACTGGTGTGGGAACTATTAATTTTTAGAGGGAGCATGCGACTCTACTCACCTTGAAGAATGTTATGCATGTACCCAGACCAATGAAGAACTTGGTATCTATTACCATGCTTGAGGATAGAGGCTATGATGTGATCTTTTCAAAAGGAAATGCATTCCTTCGACACATAGCCATAGGTCAAGTAAAGAAGATAGGGATTTGGGTTCAAAATCTCTATAATATAGAGGTAGTGTATTGTGCTTCTTTGAGTTCAAAAATGGAAAATATTTTGCACCGAGATGTCGAGGAGTTGTGGCATAGGCGATTGGGTCACTTGCATCATGGGACTTTGAAGGTATTACAAGAAATCTCTACTGGTCTTCCCAAAGGTACGCTTGAGCAAGTTGATACATGCAAGGGTTGTACTTTGGGAAAATATGTTAGAAAAATATTAAATATGACAGACAAATGCAAGACATATAATATGTGGAAAAACACAAACACATAAAACCAGAGAGACACAGATATACGTGGTTCACCCAGTTTGGGCTGCGTCCACCATGAACAGCCAGTCCTTCCTTTTTATTATCCAGCAAAATGAAGAGACACAACCTACAATAGATCCACTGTAATATCCTTTATTTTCTCTCACAGTCTCGCCTCTCTATTTCTCGCTCGGAAATACACATCTATTACACAACTTCAATACAATGCTGTCATACAAAGAGAGGGGTTTCCTTCTAGGGAAAAAAACCCTAAATTAAACATAAGTTCTACCATCATATCATCTACCTAATGAACGACCAAGATTGACTAGAAATTACTATACTTTTACAACGCAATTTTACATCTATTTTTAGGTTCGGGCTGTTGCCCCCGAAACCCCTACTGGGGGACCACTGGCCCCCGGACCCCCCAGCTGGGGGGGGATCGGCCCCCTTGAACCCCCGCATGGGGGGAAAAGTCCCCCCCACACCCCCTGCGTGGAGGGGTGTACAAACTTCCTGGGGTATACATTTGGTTGAAAACAAAGACCTCTAAATAATCATGCTCCATACCCAATAAAATACACCAAGTCTTCCTTTGGAGACAGATACAGTCGAGCATAGTCTATTCTAGAGAGAGTCCATTCAGATGTGTGAGGACCATTCTCGACAGCATCCACGGCTAAACACAAGTATTATGTTATATTTGTTAATGACTATTCTAGTAAAAGCTGGGTATTTTTTATGCAAAAAAAGGATCAAAATTTCACAAAGTTTTGTGAGTTCAAAGCATTGGTAGAGAAAGAGTCTGGCAAGAAGGCTAAAGCTCTATGGAATGATAATGGTGGTGAGTATGTCTCAAATGAGTTTAATAACTTCTGTGTAGGGAAAGGGATTAAATGAGAGTTGATGACACCCATAAACCTCAACAAAATGGGGTTGCCGAGAGGAAGAAAATGCACATATTAGGGGTAGCAAGGGTTATGTTGCATGATCAGGGCCTACCACTACACTTGTGGGCTGAGGAATGCAACAAAATGGTTTATGTTCAGAACCATAGCCCACATCAAATACTTGAGATGAAGACACCAGAGGAGGCTTATTACGATAAGAGGCTAGATGTTGGTCACTTTGGGATTTTTGGGTCTTTGGCTTATTGACATGTGATCAAATATGCATGAAGAAGATTGAGACAACAATAGATTTGGGAATATTTGTGGGGTACAATGATATGCCCCACAACTATTGGGTGTACATTCTGACCAGTCGGATGATAGTGGTTCACAAGGATATCAGTTTCGATGAGGAGAAGGCCATGCGACTATCCCTTGAGAGGGAGCTTGAGCTACATGTGGATGAGGGTATTTTAGCTCCTAAGGTTGAGGGACTTGAGATTTATGTGGAGTAGCCACATGCAGAGGTTCAGAGAGTGGGGACATCCACTCAGGAAGATTCTTCCAAAGAGGAAAGAAAGCACACTAAAGAGGCCGACCAATTGTTGGATGATGCATGGGAGAATGTGGGAGCACCCTCTTCTCAGTGAAGATAGAGGAGGTCACTAGAGAGGTAAACTGGATACATGGAACTTATGGGTGCAATTGTTGTGACAGAGCCATCTTCCTTTCAGGAAGCAGTGCAATAGTCAGTTTGGGTTGATACGATGGTGGAGGAGTATGACTCCATAGTTCGAAACAGTGTTTGGGATGTGGTCCTGAGATCGGAGGAGAAGTCAGTTGTGAGATCTTGTTGGATTTAAAAGGTAAAGCAAGCTGTATATGGTAGTGTGGAGAAGCATAAGGCCAAATTTGTGGCCCATGGCTTTTCACAGGTAGAAGGGATTGACTATGATGAGACCTTTTCTCCTGTTTCAAGGTACTTGTCAATCAGATCCATTTTGGCACTATCATCATAGATGGGTTGGAAGATCCATCAGATGGATGTGAAGACTGCCCTCCTCAATGGGATGATTGAGGAAGAGGTGTACATAGAGAAGCCCAAAGGTTTTGAAACCTTGGACCGTGAGTCGCATGTGTGCTGACTCAAGAGAGTGTTGTATGGGCTGAAGCAAGCAACCCGTGCTTGGTACACTAGGATAGATAGCTACTTCATTAGGTTGGGCTTCACGAAGAGTGAAGCAGATGTGAACCTATATCACATAGTGGTGGAAGGTAATTTTTTGATCAATGTAATTTATGTAGATGATCTCATACTAATAGGTGATGAGAAGCTCATCAAATCTTGCAAGGAGGACCTTGTAAGAGAGTTTGAGATGAAGGACATGGGGCTCATGCATTACTTTCTTGGCATGGAGGTATGGAAGGGAGATGGGGAGTTGTTTGTATCTTAGGGCAAGTATGCCAATGATATACTCAGGAGATTCCGCATGGAGAGCAGTAAACCTATGGAGACTACTCTAGATGGTAACTAGAGGAAGGAGGATGCTACTTTAGGGGAAGTAGTTGAAGCTACTGTTTACGAGCAGCTTGTGGGTTCAATCATGTACTTGGTGAACACATGACCAGATATTGCTATGCAATTAAACAACTTAGTCAAGTGATGGCTAGGCCTACCAGATGTATTGGAAGGCAATAAAGCATGTATTGAGATAACTTAGAGGCACTACTCAATTCGGGTTATGGTATAGAAGGATAGAGGGAGTGGAGATTCAAGGCTCCACTGAAATAGATTGGGCAGGGAGTCCATCCGACAGGAAGATAACATCAGGAGGGATCGTCAGTATTGGGTCAGCGACAATTTCTTACTACAACAGGAAACAAAAATCAATTTCAATTAATTCGGAAGAGGTAGAGTACATGGTTGCAAGTCATGTAGCATGTGAGGCTATCTGGATGAGGAAGATCTTGGTTGGTTTCTTTGGTCAGCAGATGGATCCAATAGTGATTTATTGTGATAATCAGAGTTGTATGAAACTCTCTAAAAATCTAGTCTTTCATGATTGGTCCAAGCATATTGAAACATGGTATCATCATCTTAGAGATTTTGTATTGAGGCAGGTCATGTTGTTAGATTACATTCCCACGGAGGAGCAAGATGCTGACATTTTGGCAAAGGCATTGTCAAGATGTAAATTTGAGTTTCACAAAGATGGGATCGGGGTAGTTGATAATCCATTTCTTGTTGTGAGGGAGTGTTGAGAAATGGCAACAAGAAATTCTAGTTTAATTTGTCCTTGAATTAAACCGTGAATTAAATTTTAATTCTATTCTCATAGCAACTTAAAATTAGTTAATTAAGTTTATTAAAATTACTTAGATTAGGAAATTCAAGATGGAAGTCTTTCTATTGTCATGTGTATGTTCTCCATACTTTGTATGAGTCTAATATGAGTTAATTGTGAGTTGTAAAATAGAAGAATCAGTTTCATGAGTCAGTTAAGTTAAATTAGTTCTCAAATTGACTGAGAGAACTAATAGTGACTTAACTATCAGTGGTGTCACTAATGAACTCCACCAGTGCTACTCTAGTTAAATGAATATTTACTCATCAAAAACTCATTCATGCTGATTCTAAGAAAGACCTAGTTGAGACTAGAGTGCAAGGACATTGTGCTATTTGTTTTAGATTTTTCTGAGTTGCATTGACAGTGAATGCATTCAGGGACTGACCCTTGAGGGATTGCACAACTTTTAGAGGCTTTATTTCCCTTTAAATACAAGCTATCCTACATAGGAATTACACATTGGAATAGAGACTTAGAGAGCTTTTGAAGAGGCTAGGCTTTGGCATTGAGCTTTCTTATGAGTTGGAGATTGAATTTGTTGAGTGTTGGGATTGTTCTAGAGAGAACAAGCATTGTAATTTCAACTTGATTTTCTAGATTAATACAAAATAGATAGTGGGGTTTTAAGCTGCGGCTTTCCCTGGATATTTATTATGTTATGTGCCTTTGATTCTCTTCCTCTATTGATTATTGTTTTCTCAATGTTTATGGCCTTCCGCTGTAAAGAGTAGAAGTAGATTCTTGTCTCTTGGTTTAGCAAATTTCATTAGCTTGTGAATCTATAGCATTTTCTACAAACACAACACCTAATGTCGAATTCACCAGAAGTACTATTCCCACACAATGTTGGCACAAAAAGAGACGGGAATAACAAACCCACCCAAGAATAAGACACGTGAGTTACGTTTTGTACTAAAAAAAAGTTTTGATTCACATCCGATCATGAGAACTCCACCAAACAAAATGGTGATTCAACCAACCGGTTAAGTCATAGAGGTAATTGATATCAATTTAAATGATTGTGCGACCCAAAACTCAGATCATTGCACTACCTTGTCGCTTTACAAATTGCAATAGAAGCTCAAATGGTGGTTCGTCAATTATCGCTGTTGGTTTTTTAATATTTGTAGGTTTTGATGAAGGTCTAAGCCCAAAGATGCGTTCATCCTTTTTTTTCTAGTGCTCCACCCTCGTCCACGCCATTCATGAATGTATTCGTTGTTTTATTATGAAGTTTTGTTTTGTGTTATGCGTTGGATTTTAGTTTTAGTTTTATTTATTTTATTTTTATATGAATTTTTTATTCTTTTGAACCTTACGTAGGTTATTTTTTTTTATTTTTAATATATCCTTCTACTTTTTATGTATTGTGTGGTGAGTCTTTAAATGGTTTAAATGTTTAATATATAAATTTATTGTTTTTTTCTTTCTCTTTTTTTAAAAAAAGAAAAAAAACTATTTTGTAAAAAGAAAATCTAATTAGGAATTTCTTTTTTAATCTCTTTTTATTTTAAAGATTTTTTTTTAGAATTTGTAGAGAAAAATCTAATTACATCTTTTTTTTAGAAAAAAAATTATTTTAGCAAATTTTGAGATAGATCTAATTGAAATTGGGAAATTAATTTTTAGGTATTTTTAGTATGAATTTAGGTCTCCTATCCAATTTTTAGATCTATGAGTTTTATTGCAAAATTTCAAAGCTAAATTTATTCAATTTTCTTTCTAATCTTCCAGGTCACACAAGGCACAAGAAGAGAGAATACTCAAGAATTTTGTCAACTTTTTATTATTTTTAAATCTAGAATTTAAAAAAACAAAGTAAAAGAATTCAATCTCTAACTTCAAATTTTGGCTCTCAAAACTCTGTTTTTTCTCCTCTCTATCTAAATTTTCCTACAAAATGATTAGTAAGTGAGGTGTCTCTTACTGCACCACCAAAAATAAAATTGCAAATAAAATAAAATCTAACTTAAAAAAAAACTTAAAAACATCACTAAACTTGGTTTTATTTATTGATTTTGTCCTACTCTACTGGAAATAGAAAAATGGGTTCAGTGTATGCATATTTTGAGTGTAACCATGTACGTAACAAGAGTAAAATGATATTCATGCCTAGGTTTGAAAAATATGCATTAAAGTACATCAAAGCATGAAATATGAGTAGTTTTGATAATGCAATCAAGAAGTAAGGAAGAATGAAAGAGTGATGTGACTTGATCCCTGATTGGAACCATATTTTGATATAGCTATGACATTCCTGATTCATTTCTTGGTTTAGATCACATTGAATATCCTCCTTTATTATGCATTCCTCAATCTTAGATTTTATCCGTTGCTCCCCATCAAACATATTCCATGGTTCTTTAGTCTCTTTAACAGATTGACAAGAGGAATCAAAAGAGCCTTGAAGATCTTCTTATGGAGATGGAGAGATAGACAAGTTTTTGAATGCATTTAAAATATACTCCTCCTGAGAGGAAAATATCCTAGATGTTTCTAGGATTCAAGAAAGTTCTTGGAAGGAAAATTTTCAAACTGTGAATTACGCCAACTGGTTGATACTTCCTGTCTTGCACTGTTAGGCCCCTATACTACTAGTGTAACCCCTTATTGTAATTAGTACAACCCACTTATTATATTGATGTACCCATGTAGTGCCCATATTGTTGCTATTGTGCCCCATAGAAGCCCACTATTGTTATTATTGTGCCCTTACATTATTATTGTTATGTAGGCTCTGATTATGTTATGACCCCTTAGACTTCTTATATATATAAAGGAGGTATTTTCATTTGTATCATCGAAGAATTGTTCATTTATGTAATGTAAAGGAGGTTGCCCCCCTCGAAGAGGCTGAATTCTAAGGCGTTGATCTATCTTTTCTATCTTTTCTTGAGCTGGTTTCATAACATTTGGTATCAGAGCTTTGGATTCTATCGTTTCACTGCTCCAAACAGGTCATCATGGCATTTTCGCTATAACTTTTTTTTTGTGACGTTTCAGAAGTTGAAAAAAAAACCCATTTGAGAAGACGTCGCACTAAACCTTGGATCCGAATTTCAGATCATTTTGCACTATAATTGCAGAGATATGATCTGAGGAAGTTGGTCTTTTTGTAGACTCCTGAATTGCATTCCAAACAGGTGACCTAGGGAAAATCGTCATAACTTTTTCTCTGAGCATTGGATTGAAATTTCATAAAAATTTGCAGAAAGAGGATGGACTATAGTTTCTTCTATATATTTTTCAGAGCCAGAGGTCGAAATAGTGACTTGTGGAACGTCGTACAATGTCGCTCTACTGAATTAGTCTATAATCAGGTCATTGTGGGAGATTTGGCATAACTCTTCATTGGAGAATCCAATTGGGGTCAGTCTGGTGGCATTGGAAAGAGGACCAGAGGGCTACCACAGGTTACAATTTCAGAACTGGATGATCCAAAATTACAGAGATACATCAGAGGCAATATCGAGCTCCTACAAAGTGAAAAAAGGTGTGTATATTTTTTAAATGTTTGCTTAATCTTGGTTTGAAAAATTATTTTGAAGGATTCAAAGGGCATAGTGAAGCATATTATTCAGTAATTGATTCCCCGAAGAAAGAAAATGGAAAACACCTAGTAGGTGACCTGAAAGCTCTAGCATGACTCATGAAGAAGAGGAAGAAATGCAACATGATATATCAAATTAAGAGACCAAGTGCAACAAGTGTCACTTGCACAAAAAGGAACAAAATCTAAGATGGATTGTTTAAAGAAAGGTGTAGAAGCTAAGATGAATGACGTGGAAGCTAAGATGGATGATTTGAAGATAGATTTGAAGACATACATGGAAGAATTGAAGATAAATATGAATAGGTTGCTACAAGAAAGGGTCATTAAGGGTGAAATGGTAGTAAAGGAAACTCATGATGAGAACAAAAGAAATGTTAATCATGATTCCATAGACTCTAATGTTGGATTGAAGACCCACCATATTTCAAAAATCGATATGAGGAAGTTTGATGGCAAGGATCTCGCAACATGGATATTACCGATGGAGCAATTTTCCGATCTCAATAATGTGCAAAACACACAAAAGGTATGTATGGCAACTTTATATTTGGAACAAAATTAGTTTGTATGGTATCAATGGCTTTGCTCTCGTAAGCAATTTATCACTTGGGAAATTTTTACAGAAGAATTGATATCACATTATGAGGGTACAAAAAGCAACACTTTTTTTAGCCAATTGATAAGTCTTAAACAAAAGGGTTCAGAAATGGAGCACATTGAGGAGTTCCAAAAATTGAACATAAGGGTAAAAGATATTCTAGAGGAGCATATGATTGATGTGTTCATAGGGTCTTTAAAGGATAATATCCAACATGATGTTCGCCTTTGGGAACCTGATTCATTAGAGAAGGCATTCGGGTTAGCAAGAAAAATGGAAAGCAAAATTATGGCAACCAGGAAGTATACCACTCACATCTATAAAGACAAAAGTGGTGTTGCTGCTAGTCTTCCACAACCTATAAGGTTGACACCACAACAATTGCAAGAAAAAAGAGCAAAAGGGCTTTGTTACAGTTGTGATAGCAAATACACTAAAGGTCATAAGTTTGCTGAGAAGAAAATATTCTACATAGATTGTGAAGAGGAAGAAGAAAAGAAGCAAGAAATGTCAAAAGAAGAGGATATACTCCAGGAACAAAGCCTAGATGAAGAACAAATGAATCCGACCATATCTTGTAATGCATTGGCGGGAATTACCACTCAAACCATCAAGATAGAAGGACAAATCATGAAGGAAAAGGTAATAGTTTTGACTGATTCAGGAAGCACCCACAATTTTATTCATTGTAAGGTAGCAAAAGAATTAAATTGCTTCCTATATCCAGCACCAGAGTGTCAAGTGATGATTGCAAATGGAGGAACAATAAATTGCTCTGGAAAGTGCCATAATATCAAGTTGTCCATGGGAGAATATGTATTGACTAGCCCAATTCTTTCCATTCTAATGGGAGGTGCTGATGTTGTATTAGGAGTCCAATGGCTACAATCCTTGGGTACAATAGCTTTTAATTTTCAAGAACTTTTCATCAAATTTTCTGTGGAAGGAAAAAGTTAAATTAAGGGGTATTACAGGGAAACCAGGAGAGATAATCAACTCTACTAGTATGACAAAGCTTCTAAAAAAGGAACAAGGAGGTATAATTGCACAATTACGTTCGCTAGATGTTTCCATATCGGAATCATCTATTTCTCCAGATCCCCAAAAAGTCATGGACAATCATTCCAAGGTGTTTGAGACTCCAAAAGGTCTCCCACCTATGTGTGATCATGATCATGCTAGTCATCTGATTCCAGGAAGTGTTCCTCCAAACATCAAGCCGTACAGATATCCCTATGCCCAAAAGAGTGAAATTGAACATATGGTTGCAGAAATGCTAGAGGCTGGTATAATTCAATCGAGTCAAAGTTATTTCCCTGCTCCAGTAGTATTGGTGCACAAGAAGCATGGATCATGGCACATGTGTCCAAATTATTGGGAGCTCAACAAGCTCACTATTAAAGATAAGTTTCCCATTCCTGTTGTTGCGGAGGTAAATCCCCTCTGCGGACAGAGGTGGATCCCACTAGCCCCACAGGGGTCTAGCAACAATCAA
>APFE031647166.1:52575-96599 GCA_000404065.3 Pinus taeda | reverse complement strand
AGGGCCAACTCTGGTAGGCTAAGATAGACCACCTAATGCAACAATGTCAAATATTGACGGTTAAATATTCCCAAAGGAAACAGGAGGAGAGCCAAGAGAATCTTGACCATCTAGGTCAATATTCGAAGGGATTTGCGCATCAGGACATGCAATCGTCTGATCCTGGGGGGGATGAAGAACCTCAAAATCAACCCTCTTGAAGCACATCACAACCATCTTCTATGACTCGAAACCTTAAACCTTGCCTTGTATTTCCATACACTTTATGTTACCGAGAAAACTAGTGTCCATTCAAAGCTGCTAGTCCCACTAAGATCGGTAGCTATCTTAGAAACAAACAAACTAAAGTTACTTGTGTCTTCCTTTATGAGAGATAGATGAGAGAAAAGTAGAAAGTACCAACCTCAGTCCTTCGATTGGCTCCTTGCTTGTTTCCTCCCTCCTTTGACAGAGCTTCGCCACTCTTTACTCACTTGTCCCGCTTCAAAGAACACCTATAGAGTTAAAGCAGCATAATACCATCAAAGCATAGAGATCTATAACCATAAAAAATATAGGATCAGATGTATATTAACCATACAAATGCATACGCCAATACAAGGTTCAAAAATATACAAGAACATGGAGGAAAACTCAAATAGCTTTATTGATAAAAGTAGTAGAAGAGAGGATTACAAGGTCTGACCTAGCGCCATCCTCCTAGCATGAAAGCCCTCTTCACCTCATGAAAAGCTAGATCACCCAACACTATGATGTTTCACAGAAAAACCAACAGCACTTCCTTACAAAATACAAAATTCCAGCCTGTGGATCTCTAGGGTGAGGGATCCATATATAGATATTTGCAGGGGGTGAGTCAGCTTCTAGGATTTTTATAAGTGTCATTTCACTGATAGTTCTTGGTTCCACTTGGAGATTTCATGATCTCTTACTCATCCCTGGGTGAATTCAAAGAAGCAAGTGTCAAATGAGTAGTTTCTAGAAGATTCTCTGGGTTTCCACCTAGAAAACTGCATCTACCATATGTCTACTCTCGCTCATCGCACCCTAAAGAAGGGCTTTTCAGTATGCATCGCACCCTCTATGTGTAACAGGTGAGATGCATTGCACCCTCAGCATGGAGCATTCTGTATGGTCCAGTTTTTACCAGTTCTGGGCAGTTTTTCAGGGAGAACTTCTAGTAAATGATGTAATCAACTGACCTTGTTCCTTTAGGGTATGAAACAACACTTTTAGGGGCTTAGAAGCCCTCAATTTATGGACATATGTGATTGGGGTTCAGTGCCCAAATATGTCTACAACAATTGCCCCCTAAAGCATGAGGTTGTAAATCTTTTGATGTTGGGTGAATTGCTTTATCATGAGGATCTGAGGTTTTTCGAACTGGAAGGTGACATGTAATAAGATACAATAAAATACATTATCTTCATAATATTTTCATGATCTAGATGAGGTGGGAATTCCCATGCTCAGCTTTATAAATTCATTTTCATGTACATAGGACAGACAACCATCTTTGTGGCAGACTGATGATTCTGGTAGAGCCATCATCCCTTAGCTTGGATGATTATCTGTGTAGCTATGATATACATTTGATGTCTTTATTTTCCTGAATATATTGTAGCCCATATGGATGAAACTAGATCTGGGGTCTTCAAACTCGTTCAAGCTTCGCCCGAAGTACAAGTCAATCCATGTGAAAAGATGTTCTGATGTCAAACATGGAAAGACAACGCCTAATTACCAACCAATGATATAAGTTGTTAACAAGTGTGAGAGGAATCACCGATAATGATGATGACCCTCAAGGTACTGCAGTACAATTCACATGGTGTGAAAACATGAGTCGATGTCGAACACCACGTAAAATCTTTCGGCCAAAGGCCATTAATGTAAACCTTTCGCTGAAAGTGAGAAACTTGCCATTGAGGCATGCAAGCTTCAAAGTACTAAAATGGTTGTTCCTAAGTCGACTTCTTGGATAATGAGGTGATGTCGAAAAAAAGTGACCCATCATAGGAGGGCCTTAATGAATCCCACATCTACGACACGGAACGGAGCAAATGATTTTGTGGAGGTGAAAATGATCTGATGATACAAGGTTCACGGTGGTGGTCATGAAAGATGGAGAGTGAAGGTATTACAGCAGATGAGGCATAAGCTGGGTTGGTGAATTCTCTGAGCAACTTCTCTTGAACATATCGGCGACACTGAAATGGATTGGTAGCGTTAACCCCAAAAATGGATGGTACGGAGGACCAATAGTGATATGACCGGTGAACGGAATAACCCAACCCGACTCAGTCATGGTGATGGAGTGAAAGTGTCATGTTCAAGAGTGACCTACTACCAATAAAGTTCTTCAAGTTTTCTTCCCAATTTTTCCCCAATCATTTATGACCAGTACCTCTTTATTTTTGTCAAGCTTGAGGAGGATAACATATGCTTGTTCTATAATTTTCCCTTCGGACAAACCTGTCGCTATGTTCTAGCGAGCCTAGTGATAGTGAAACTCGCTCTTGTCTGTAATGGACAAGCTTTTCGCTATTGTTTTAACAAGTTTAACGACAAAGATAACTCGGCCCTTTTCAATTTTAGAGAGTTTGAAAAGAGACGGAAATGAAACTATAGTAATCCTTTTTCGTATTATAATCCCTTAAGTTTGAAAAAGTATAAACTGATACGAAAGGGATGACTTTTTCGATCACTTTAACGAGCCAAAAAAGAAAAGCACTCGATCTTTTTGTGTAATGATCCCTCAAGTCCAAAAATATTAAAAAATCTAGAGGAAGGATGGCACTTCCAATCACTTTAACAAGTTGGAGAGGCCAATTGCTCGGCAATATTTTTATATTTTACAAGTCTAAAAAGAGCTTAAAAGAGACTCTTCTTTGAGGAACAAGTGATATTTTCGGGTAGCAACTGGTTCCAGGTAAGGTTTGGAACTTTTCAATCACGACAATGTAAAGAAGGTGGCTAACAGAATCACTCTTCACAGTTGTTCCTCAAAAGGGTAAACAATCAAGTGGAGATGGATGATCAGCTAAAAAGTGGAGGTGATGGTAAGAACACAACCAAGGCTCAAAATCTGATAGTAATGCGATCACAAAGGTTATTTACCGACAGTGGGCTCATTTTTTAATGAGCTTGAACTCTGGGGGAACATATGCTCATAACTAGGTTTATTTTTTAACGAGCTTGAACTTTTCGGAAACGTTGCTTGTGCCAGTCGTATAATAATGATATCTCTCATCAGTAGGTTGATTTTTTAGGGAGCTTGCCCCATGCACAACTTTTCTTTGGAGCCTTTTGTAAGCAAGCTAGGAATGACCAACCTATGAGGTTAAATGGTTGAGAGTATATAAACTAAGAAAATAAGCCTACAAACTACGAAAATAAAAGGTCATTTTTCACTTGCATGCAAAAGGTTTACATGCCCCTAGGTATAAAGAGAAGTAGAGTTTCCAGGTTACCATATGGAAGTTCTTGCATTAAAGCAAGATTGTTCCATCCGCATTTGCAGACAAAACACTTCCTTGGCTTTGTCCATCGAAATAGACAAAGGTGAATGGTGGGAGCTTCCACTCACATAACGTTTGACGAGGGAATCCTTTTCCAGTCTAATCCCATTTTCCTAAATAGAAGGGCGTGTCAGAATAGTCATATATCCTACACAGAAACCTACCTTATATCTGAGGTTTTCCTGCTGAAGCAGACCAGGGTACATGCCCCCTAGGTTTAGTCACATTCACCTAATCACTCGTGCTCATCAGGTGGAAAGACTGAAGGTTGATGAGACATTCCTTGTGCAAAAAGACAAATTAGGGATGGTATTTGAATATTAGCTGTGTTTGAACCAGGAAATGAAAGCTGGTCAACGAGCTGGACCATTCTACCTTCATATGGAAACACATCACCCTAAAGAGTGAGGAAACAATAGCTCCCATGATATAAATGTAGTCACATCCACGGAGTAGATTTTAATTTAATGGACCTTGGACTACCATCACGTTCAGATAAACGGTTTTCCTTCTCAAAGTTATAGGAAAATTTGGAAGGATCCCTAACGGTTGACTGGTTCCTTTGTTGAAGCCTGACAGATTTCGAATCTCAGGTAGAAGTGATAGAAAACCAAGCACTTTCCAAGAAGTTGAGGAAAGGATACTCACGGAGGCCCCTTCATCTATGATTGTACTGGCCATGGTCATTCTGTAATCTTGCACTATGATTCAGAATGGTACATTAGATGGTAGACGGGGTCTACCTAGTAGATTCCAATCGAAGTAAACAACTAGGTTGCTTGGAGGAGGGACCGAATAAATGGCCGAGTAAATCTCTAATGAACTCCTTCCTGCAGTAAAGGGATGGGTAGATTACCCCCATGTTCATCGGATTCTATGTTGACGAAAAGAATTTGAACAATGTCGTTCTCATTCCCTTTGGTGATTGTATCATCTAAAGGTAGACCTTTTGCAGACAAGAGTGGTTCAACTGTCGTCTTGACCTGTTGACTTTGATCTTGTGCGGACTCAAAGGGTTTATCTTCAATGATAGATGCTTCGACCGACCACAAAGGTATGTCAATTGGATTTTCAACTAGTGATGGACTTGGCAAGAGTTTCTTGTATCCAGGAGGAAGTCATTGTGGTGAAGCAGGACGGTTATCCAAGACTCTTTTAGCTTCATCCAAGAAAGGGAAACGGTGGAGGGAATGATCGCCTCCACACAGTCTTCAAGGAAATTTAGATCTTCCTTTCTATCCATTGATTTTGTTTTCACTAGTTGATGGTGTGCTCTCAACATGATCGTCAGAGGTTGAGGACACCAGATTGTGCAAGCGGGGAGACTAGTCCCTTAAGATCCATGGGATGCAAGGACAATCTTGATGGTAGTGGTCCCCTTTTCAAATGACACATGGAGATTTAGGTTTGGACAGTGCAGTGTGTGGATTTTCACCAGACGATGCATGGTTGCCCCTTTTAGTTGTTGGCTTCTTCTTCTTCTTCTCCTTCCCTTTCTTCTTCTTCTCAGTTACTTGGTTTTTAGTGTTATTAGCTTCACCAAGCGAAGAGGAAGAAGGAGAGGGAGAAACAAATGAAGTAGAAGGTTGGGAGGTAACTCTAGTATCATCTGGTTTCTGATTCGATTACTCAGGAATCACGGTGTTTTGAATGACAACGATCGAGAAAAGCCATACTAGCAGGTAGATTGTAAGTCTTGGAAGGGACAAAGTAGCCATATGAGGTGCACCAACATCTCCCCAAGAGGAGAAGGGACTAGGATTCCCCCCAAGGGGAAATCCTTGATTGGTGGACTCCATTTTCTAAACCTAAGACCAACGAGGGAAAAGTGATGTTCTTCCGTTTAAAGTAAATTTTATGACGCTTCGACACGATTTTATTTTTCAATTTTAAAGAGTTGAGAAAAATCTAAAGATGACTCTAGTCACCTTTGATTTTTAATGAGCCCGAAGTGACAAGTGCTCAGATGGACCTTTTCTTTTAAGGAGTCTGAAAAGGAACAAAAGTGACTACTCTGGAAATCTAGACAGAGGGATTACAAAACCAATTGCAAAACTGCATAATACTTTTTATGTACGGCAGTCAATCTTCCCGAATGTTGTGTTTAGTGCATTTCAATCAATAGGGTGGCAAACACGGCTTCGTAAGGATAAAAGATATAGCCTATTGTGGTCTCCCAATATATACTCGATGGTATGTGGGAGCACAAGTCCATGCTAGCATTTGCCGTATCAAAGAGGAGGAATCACCCATCCTACGATGAAAACGATAGTTACCAGGCTTTACGACACTAGAATACGTCTCTAGCCTAGATTTCTAGATGTTGTGTGTTAGGTTCCAAAGCATTTTTATGTTCATTGAGGTTTATTTTATAGTTGATATTTCTTAAGAAGTTTTCCTTTAAGGTTCACTGCATGATGTAGATATACAATTCCTAAATATGCAATCTAAGATGATAATCAGTCGTTTTGCAATGAAAATCCTAGCTACTAAGGAAAGAGAAGTAAAATTCTTTCAATATAGAGCAGAGAGCACACACTAAGATGCACTGTCCTAAATCAATTTCCGCATGCAATCTAAATGCAAATGCACATGCATGTATTTTTTTTCAGTTTCCTTAATGTGAGAATGACAAAAAGAAAACTAAGTACAGATCTGAACTATCTTTACTCAAAGCGACACTTTAGCAATTTCTTTTCAAAACAAAAGGAATATTTAGAAGAAACTTTCAATTTTGACTTAAAAACTACTTTCGACACTTCAATGAATTGATGATCCAAATCAAATACAATGGCAAAAGTGTAATCAGCTATCTACAAGAGGAAGACTTTACGACACTCTTTTCTTTGACTGAAAATGACAATTGCGACACTTTCAAATCAAAAGACGACAGTTCGATTAAGCTACTGTTTGCAAAGGAGAACTGTAAATGATGAAAAATACATAAAAACATTCACAATTCTTTATCAATGGAGGCTGAATAATGCAAAGGAAGAGAGTTTCAACAGTGATATATTGATCATAGATAGAAAAACTACTGAATAAAGCTAAAGATAATGAAGAGAAAACCAAAATCTGGAGGTAGAAACAGTCTCACTCAATCATCACACCTGTAACACAGGGAAACAAGGATGCATCTCACCTGTAACACACGAGAGGTACGATGCATCTAGGTTGCCAAATGGGAGACAGTGCGATGATCCAGGGACAAGACTAAGCTTGGTTTTTGCTTATAGTTTGTAGCTAAGTTCAGGGGTTTAGGCTGAGCTTATGACAGGCAGTAAACACAAAGTATAGGGGCTGATGTAATGAGGTTATTTGAGCTACCACCAGGGCACTTAGGATGTTTTCAAGTCAGATGTCCAGTTCATAAACTAACCTGGAGATTGACTAAAGCAATGTTGATCTACTTTGCATTTGCATAGCAAAAGCAGTTTGAAGGATAGCTGGCTTAACTTCAAGCTCTATCTATATTTTATAAAGAAAACAACAGTGACTAACAATCAAAATATTCATTCCCCAGCGAAGTCGCCATTTTGTTACCAGGAAAACTAGTGTCCATTCAGGGCTGCTAGTCCCACTAAGACGGGTACCTATCTTAGAAACAAACAAACTAAAGTTACTTGTGTCTTCCTTTATGAGAGATAGATGAGAGAGAAGCAGAGAGTACCAACCTCAGTCCTTCGCTTGGCTCCTTGCTTGTTTCCTCCTTCCTTTGACAAAGCTTCGCCACTCTTTCCTCACTTGTCCTGCTTCAAAGAACACCTATAGAGTTAAAGCAGCATAATACCATCGAAGCATAGAGATCTATAACCACAAACAATATAGAATCAGATGTATATTAACCATACAAATGCATACACAAATACAAGATTCAGAAATATACAAGAATATGGAGGAAAACTCAAATAGCTTTATTGATAAAAGTAGTACAAGAGAGGATTACAACGCAGTGGTCTAACCCAACACCATCCTCCCAACATGAAATCCCTCTTCACCTCATGAAATGCTATATCACCCAACACTATGATGTTTCACAGAGAAACCAACAGCATTTCCTTACAAAATACAAAATTCCAACCTATGGATCTCTAGGATGAGGGATCCATATATAGATATTTGTAGGGGGGTGAGTCATCTTCTGGTATTTTGATTAGTGTCATTTCACTGATAGTTCTTGGTTCCACTTGGAGATTTAATGATCTCTTAGTCATCCCTGGGTGAATTCAGAGAGGCAAGTGTCAAATGAGCAGTTTCTAGAAGATTTTATGGGTTTCCACCTAGCAAACTACCTCTTCCATTTGTCTGCTCTCGCTCATCGTACCCTACAGAAGGGATTTTTAGTATGCATCACACCCTCTAAGTGTAACAGGTGAAATGCATCACACCCTTAGCATGGAGCAGTCTGTATGGTCTAGTTTTGACCAGTTATGAGTAGTTTTTCAAGGAGAACTTCTGGCAAATGATGTAATTAGCTGACCTTGTTCCTTTAGGGTATGAAACAACACTTTTAGGGGCTTAGAAGCCCTCAGTTTATGGACATATGTGATTGGGGTTGCAGTGCCCAAATATGTCTATAAAACTTTACTACTATTTCTTGTTGTTTCATGCCTTTAATTACATCTTGATTATCAAATGTCATTATCACTCTTTTTAATGTGTTTTCTTGAAAAATTTGTTTGCATTTCAGTGAATTCGCTTATCTAATGGTTATGGGACTTTGCATCTTGTTTTTTTCCTAATCCCTAGGGTGGATGATCGTTAGTTACTAGATCGAGAATCATATCATAATCCACTGGAATGAGCCATCCTAGATAGTTACGAGAGGGATAGATGCAATGTTTAGTTTACATGCTAGCTTGGATAATTTATGCATGACCTGCATAATCAAATCAATCATTATTTTGTTATATTTTTATATATAGTCTGAGTTTTGTTTAGAAAAAATATTGTTGGTAGTTTTTTGCACTGTTACTATTTTAAAATAGCCTAGCGCTTAGTTATAACATTTCCCTTACTCTTCGGACTGGATTGGTTGAATGGCTTATATATTCTATTGTGACTAGCTAAATAAGTTAGACATAATGTTACTGTAATATCATTGACGCAGCTAAACTAAGTTATGGACTCTGTACCACATTGTTTATGCCTTTATAATACAATTCGCACTGTTGTTGATTAATTTATTGGAGAAACACATTCTTTTACTTGCAGTGCTTCCAACCAGCAAGGCCCCCTAGTCTAGAAAGCACTTGCATAGGTTTTGTTGGCTTAATTTGAGTGTGGTGCTTTACGATTTTCTGTAGTCATGTAATGTTAATGTTGTGAATAATTATTTCATGTTCCTTTTCATTGTATTTATTTAATGTCATCGATTTATTTCTAAGAATTTCATTTCTATTTAAATAACATGGATTGTTAATGCATGTTCACAACCCTGATTGTGTGTGTTAGGAGGCTTCTAGCCCAGGGATCCACCAGCGGGTTCAGAGACACCCCGAGGACTCAAACCAGTAGTCCTCTTGAAATATGTGGTTTCATTTGTTCTTCCCAACATGAGTGTGGATTGATTGAGAAATGGTTACCCTTACTGGACCATGTTGAACATTGATGAATGTAAATTGCTTTTTAGAATTAATATATATTAAATATTTGTTAACGCATAGAATCACAAAATCATGTCGAGTAGAAATTAATTATTAATCAAATGTTGTTGTGTGTGATATAATTTTCCTATCATAACTAATCTTGCATATATTTTGTCAGTGCCTCATTAGTCTATGATCCTTAGTTGATAATTTAATGAACTCACAATTTAAGCGATTAAACTTCTCATCACATTGATTTCGAATTAGCTCCTTCCGGCCATATCCTTATTCCTAGTTTCTTTTATAAAAAGGTAAATCTTTCAATCCCTAAGAATTTATTCAATATATTCTCAAAGAATAAGTTTGATGGTGAAGGCAAGATCTTTGCATCTGAGCATATCCTTCAATTTTGTGATATTTCTATCTCTAACAATGTGTATCATGATAGTGCTCTATGCAAACTTTTTACCTTCACTTTCAAGGTCTTGTCAAGTCATGGTGTAAGACATTACCACCCACATAGATCCATTATTTTAAACAATTTATATATGAGTTTATGTCATGTTTTCAAGAGCCTAATTCTAAGGATTTATTTAAGGAAATTGATGAACTCAGAATGAGACCGAATGAATCAATGGATGATTTTTCCAAGAGATTTCTCAACTTTAGCTATAAAATTCATGAGAAAGATAAGGATTGTTATCATATAATAAGAGATTTTCCACATCTAATTGGCCTTTATGAGAGGGAATATAAATATCAATTTAATATTAACAATCAGAAATAAGAGGATTATAGTAATCTACTCAATAATTTTACTATTCCAACTTTTGTTTTGGGTTCAATTCAAAGAAAACCTCAAATTTCGAAGGAGGAAATGGTTCCCCCTGATTTTCTTTATCCTCCCTCTTCATTATCAAATTAAATTGATTTTTGTACTAGCACACAAATATTTGTTGATAATGAATTGGGTAATGAGGAAACTTTGCATGAAAAAGGGTAGATTTGTCTTGATTCGGAATCTCAAATAGACTCTGTTGAAGTGGAGCAAGATCAAAATGAAAACCATATTGGTACACCATCCTTTGATTTTCATGTTGATTAAAGTTCTATTGATTCAGTTAATCTTCCATCTCCCCATGATATGCTCTTACTTTTTCCTCCCTGCCATAAAGAAGGAATTGTCTTAGGTGACAGTGGATGTTAAAATGACTTCCTAGAGTATAACATGCATATTGATGTGATATTGATCCCTTACTTTCTCAGGATGATACTGAAGTGCAGAGTTTGAATTTTCAATTATATTTAGTTGGAATTGATATTTCTTCACCTGAATTTTTTCATCTTCCTTCATCCTTAACACATTATGAATTATACCCTGATCCTTTTTATGAGTCTATTACACTAGTGATTTATTTAAATAATATTTATCATTATTCTATTGTTCTTGAATATAGTCAGGTACATGATGGTGTCTTTCACAATTAGAATATGAAAAGAAAAAATATGTTTCTCATTATCTGTTTAATTTCTAGTCTTTAAAAAGTGAAGAGAAAACTCTATAACTCTAAATCTTCAATATAGTCCTCGGGTCAATTCATCCTCATTCTTAATCCATGAAGAGTTTCACATGTTAAAGATCAAATATAATCAAATTATTGGCTCTAACAGTTGTCAATTTTTTAACCATGATGTCTTCACTGATGCATCTAATGATAGTTGTTCATATTCACCTATTGATCTTTTTAAGCCACTAAAATTTGATGATCCATCATTTGAGAGTTCAAAGACTTGTTAGGAAGTCGAGGCACTTCAACTTCTGCTAATGGTTACGTTAGGTCCTCACAATACTAACAAGACACCTAAACATGATCAGGCTAGATTTTCCTCACAAGATTATTCTCCTAAGACTTTCACCAAATGAATGCTCATCTTTGAATTCTTTCTAAGATTTTCATGATCATGAATTTGAATATCATGATAGAATTGTTGATTTCTTAGAGAATTCTTATAGAACAAGATATAATGCTAATAAGAAGTTTGTGATTTATCTTGTACTATTTATGAATGAAAATGTGGATGAATGTACATTTATGAGGGGTTTTCAAAATGTTCATGCTTATCATTCTTTTTATCGGGATAGAGTTGCAACCTAGTTAGAAAAAAAAAAAATTGGTTAGTTCTCTTGCTTGTAGGAATGCCATTCTTTCTCATGTTAAAGATATTCAGGAAAACATTTTTTTTTTCACATTGTTTCAGTCTAGTACTAATTGCTTACATATTTTTGTTTGCGGGTCGGGAGTAGCTCTTGTAGCTGCATTGGAAATTTCACTTTACATAATCCTGACCTCCTATTTGATTAGATTAGGATTTAGGTTTATTTTATGATGTTTTTTAGTTAAAATAGTTTTTCACAGTTGTTTCTTATGTATATAGCTGCATTTAATTTGTATCTATTTAGTCTCATTGCATGATTCTTTTCTTTCATTTTCATTTATATGTCGGTACCTTGCACCACATAATTCCATTTTCATCTAGCCATGATTCACCATTTTATGCTTTCTAGTTAGTAGTCTCATCTTTTCCATGCATATGCATTATGTATTCATTTTTTAATATGCATTCATTATGCATGCACATGACATCATGCATTCATTTTGCATTATGCATCATTCTATTGCATTTCTTTGCATTTATAAATTCTTTGCAGGAGCATTGCATTGTTTTCTTCATTACATTTAGTTTGAATTCTTGTATTTCATTTTATTGCAAACTTTTCATTCTCTTCTATATTAATTTTCCTTTGTTGCATTTAGCATAATGTTCCCTAATTTTTCCTTGCACTTAATTGCATCATTTCATTGCATGACATCTTTAGTTCTCATAAATCTTTACTCTTTGCATAGTACCTTATTGTTTAATTGCATTATGCTTCCATCTTTACTTTTCTTTCATGGCATTACTAGTTTTCTTGCATTATGCCTTATTTTGCATTCAATATTCTCATCCCCTTGAATTTCATTTAGCCTTGTCCCCTTGACATTGCTAAGCTTATTTGATCCCCATTCATTTATTTGCATTGTGCATTCTTACATAGGAATTATTTTCTACATGTCTTTCTTTTCAATTTTGTACATAATGATCCATGAAGAGCTTCCATTTTTAATTAGATACTTGACCAAGGTTTCTAACAGAGTGGGACTAAGGTGTGTTCCAATCTTTAGTCACTATAGGTACCATCGGGCTTCCACTCTAACACCAACCCCGGGATCTAGGTGTGTATCAAATATTAGATCTTTATGACCAACGCCACCCTCCCTACATTAGGATCTAGACATCAACACATGGGTCAACCAGATGTCCTCCCAAGCATGAGGCACCCAGCCCCAAATGCCTACATCTCTCCCTATAAACTAGATATATATCCATCAATTAAGCATGCTTCCAAAAATTCATACTTTATCATGGAGAGATATTGCACAAATACAACTCCAATTAGAAATATCATTTCAATACATATACATGTTAATATGAACCTTAGGGGTCTTCAATTATCCTAGTGCCACTCATATATCTTGTTGCGTCTTTCAAAAAAAATCAAATCTTCTTCAAATTTATTATCAGCATCTTATGAACTCATGGAGGGTATCCAAGCTCCCCTTCAACTCAGTAATAGACTTCATTAGTTTCTTCTTTTCATCATGCTCATAATTAAGTCATTTTCAAGATAGGTAAACATCTTCAACATTTTGAATATTATCTACCTACAAATGTAGTAATAAGTACAATCAAATACAAATATACAGGAGCATAAGATCAATACAAGGTTACCATATCAACATGAAGAGAGTATCAATCATAAGTATTCAAATTTTCATAAATTAAACTTGAATAATCTCTCATATCCAACACTAGATCTTCTGTTAGGGTTTTTGACATAATCCATAGATTCCAAAGTCAAATCTTAAATATTAATAACTTAATATCAAAAGAAAATATTTAAGTCCTAGAAACTAGACTCAATACCCATAGAATCAAATATTGTACATCTAGCGTTTCAATAATATTCTCTTAGAATTTCAGGATATACTTTACTATGATTTGTTACAAACCATAGAACTGGCAAGTTTACATCTAGGGTTTCATTCATACAAATCTTATGCATGGATACAAACATCAAACCCCAACAGATTTAACTATGGTTTCAATTATGTGGAAGCACATACACCCAGGGTTTCATTCCCAACGTTTCCCTAATTAACCAAACCTTAAAGGATCAGGGTTTTATGACAAACCCTAAAATATTAAGGTTTTACAAATTTATTACAAAAAACCCTAAGCATCAATATTATTAAGGTTTGAATATTATCCACAATATACTCTAAGCATCAACAAGTTAGAGTTTTGTAGTGAACCCTAAATATTAGGGTTTCCACATAAATGAACAAATGACAAGAGATATGACAAAAATAGATTTAATCTAGTGATTAATCTTCCTAACAAGACTCTTTTACAATTCAAAATCCTAAACATAAAATAGTTAGTAGAAATTTTAAGTAATTTTAATAAAGAAGCTTTTCCAAATAGAGATACGTGGAGTTGCTCCTCTTACAAACCTTGTAGAGTTTTCATTGAAGTTCTATCTCTCATGAATCACAATTTCATACATTCAATACATAAATACAATTTCAACAAAGAAAACTATATGATACCAAAAATTGTGAAGTCAATCTAGGGTTTCCTAAGCAATTAAAGTTTCAAATTACAAAATTTGGACCTAAAAATCAAAATATATTTTATAAATCCTACAAATATGGTTTTTCATGAGTTACCTAGGGTCTTACAATATTGGATAAGAACTAAAAATCTTAAATTTTCTTAACCCTAAGGTGAGACAAATCGTGATCATACATATCTTATAAATGCATACCTTTGCCTCTATTTGTTTCATTAAGCTTGTTTCCCTTTGCAAACTAAACACAAGTTGTTAGATAAAAAGAAATACTTACCTAAGATAGATGAGGCCTTGGTGTCAAGGATGCTAGAGAGAATTCCTTGTAAAGTTGTCATGATCTACATCACTTGCTTGTAAACTTTGATCCTTATAATTGTTTTTTTCCATGGTGATTTTTGCTCATTTATATAGATTTAAAAAGTAAGATTGTCCAAGAACCAATTATATAGGTACGGAAAGGTTGGCTTACTATCTAATATAGATTTAATTGCGTATATATATGTTAGTATTATCATTGTAGGATGCAAAAATTGTGGATCTCATACAACATAGATTTATATCACTTCCACATGTCAATGAATGCTATTGTGAACAATGGAGACTGATTTTAAATAATGAAACCATACAGGGGAGGAGAATATTTATAAATAATGGAGGAATAACATTGGATAAAATAAACTCTACAAACAGGTTATTCCTCCATTATCTATCAATGGAGACTAATGCTAGGTGAATACATTTTCTTGAAGTCCTATATTTTATCTAGGTCTCTTCATGAATTTTTGAATGTTTAGAATATTATGTTTGAGACCAAGTTAACAGGAGATCTCATCTCATTCCTTCAAGGAGACTATATATCTTGCAAGATTACTATGCTCATAATTTCAAGAGGGAGCTCCTTATATGTGGTCTGTTCTTCATGCATAAGTAAAGAGAGAATCTCAATGCTAAAAAATTTCTTTATACAAATGAGAGGTATGAATGTTGCGTGATAATAACATTGTCTCTTAACAAAATTTCAGATCATAGATAGAGGATTTTGGCTCATTTCTAGAGCTAGGGTAGATGGTAATAAATAGGCCTTGAATGCCTTGCAAAAATAAAAATAAAAAATCTTCCATAAAATTTTAATGAAAACATTGACTAATAAGACTATAAAGTGCACACCAAAGATGTGAGAGTTGCTTCAAAAATTCGAAGGAGTGGATGGATATTTTTGGTTTCCCCTTTTTTCCTTCACTTTACTGATGATAATTTCAGCCTCTTTTGGGCTATTAGTCAGTGATTTTTTCCTACAAAAATAATCTACTAGTGCCCTTGCTCGTGCTATAGTAGGTATGTGGCTTGATATATGTAATTAGGGATTGAAAAAGCTAAGCAGACCTTCTTATACTTGCCTCTACAAATTTGTTCAAGGGAAATCAATATTCTTGGCATAAAATTAAGGCCAAACTTGATCTCCTTGTTGCCCCTTGTTCATAGCCCTAGCTCTAAAACCATGTTGGGAAATATAGGGAATTATGTGAGTTATATTTTTAAATTGATTTCTCTTACCTTGACATTTACTTTTGAAATTATATGTTGATTATGTTAGTGTTCTTTTCATAAAATAAATGCCAACATGAATATATAAAAGATAAGAACACAAGATGTAGGCACACAACCAAGGAAAGTTCCCTATGAAAGGGAAAACCTAGTCAACTCTTTCTCTAGTAGATTAAATCATTTTGAGACACACTTGACCCTTTGACCAATAGAATTTATCCAACCACCAAATTAACTCCTTATGATTCAGTCTTGGTTCTTCTACAATCTAAATTATTGGCTCCTTAAATAGTTTCTACCTTCCTGCTTAAAATATTCTTGGCCCTCCCTGTAATGGCTTCTGCAACAAGATTCTTTGGCCCTTCATGTTATGCCTCCTGCACTAGATATTTTCATCTCTTCTTGTAATAGGTCCTACAACAGAATTTTCGGCCTCTCCTATAATTACCATAAATATTCTTGGCCCCTTGTTATAGACATATTTGGGCACTGCAACCCTAATCATATATATCCATAAACCAAGGGCTTCTGCATCCCTAAAAGTGTTGTTTCACACCCTAAAGGAACAAGGTCAGCTAATTACATCATCTCCCAGAAGTTCTCCATGGAAAACTACTCAAAACTGGTCAAAACTGGACCATACAAATAGCTCAGTGCTAAGGGTGCGATGCATACTGAAAAGCCCTTCTGTAGGGTGTGATGGGTGAGAGTAGACAAATGGAAGAGAGAGTTTGCAAAGTGGATGATCATGGAATCTTCCAGAAACTTCTCATGTGATACTTGCCTCTCTGAATTCGCCTAGGGATAAGTAAGAGATCATGAATCTCCAAGTGGAACCAAGAACTATCAGAGAGAGGACACTAATCAAAATCCCAGAAGCTGACTCACCCCCTGCAAACATCTATATATGGATCCCTCATCCTAGAGATCCAGAGACTGGAATTTTGTATCTTGTAAGGAAGTGTTGTTGGTTTCCTGGTGGAACATCATAGTGTTGGGTGATGTAAGCTTTTCATGAGGTGAAGAAGGGCTTTCATGGTGGGAGGATGACACTGGGTCAGATCAATCAGTTGTAATCCTCTCTTCTACTCTTTCTATCAATAAAGCTATTCGAGTTTTCCTCCACATTCTTGTATGTTTGATGATATATGCATTTGTGTGGTCAGTATATATCTGGTCCTATATTATTTATGATTGTAGATCCTAGTACTTTGAAGGTATTATGCTGCTTTGAATTTATAGGTACTCTTTGAAGCGGGGTAAGCAAGGAAGGAGCGGCAAAGATCTGTTAGAGGGGAGAAGGAACAAGCAAGCAACCAAGCGAAAGATTGAGGTTGGTATTCTTTGCTCCTCTCCTATCTAATTCTCATAAAGGAAAACGAAAGTAACTTTAGTTTGTTTTTTTCTAAGATAGCTACCCGTCTTAGTGGGACTAGCAGCTCTGAATAGACACTAGATTTCCTGATAACACCCCTCCTTCCTCATAAACCTCAGCCCTCATTCCGCAATAGTCTCAACCTTTTTATCTCAGATGTCTCAGCTCCCTTGTAATGGTCTCATATAATAGGGATTCTCATCCCTTCCTTCCTCTTATCGGAGATTCAAAAATTTATATATAGAATTCATTAGGTCGAGGTGATAGGCTATAAATACTTGTTTTCAACTATACTTTTGAGCTCACATGAACAATTAATTTTAGGTCGACTTGTAGGCTTTATTTTGGGCTAACTTGTTAAGTGAAAATTTTGACTTGTATACTTTTTTGGAGGTTGCCTTGGAGGGTATTGTGGCTATCTTTGTAGGAGAAGGAATTTTACTTGGTGGAGGAGTTTTCTTTAACAAAAAAAAATCTTTTATGACTTACAATTTTGACTCAATAAAAATCCTAGAAGACTAAAATGGAGGCTTGACCTATTGACCATTGAACCAAGCATGAAACCCATGCTTTAATAAGTTAATAAAATTTTGTTTTATAAATAATTTTCTTTCTTTTGACAAATACATGACTCAAATACAATTATGAAGGCTAACACTAGTTACATTATTCAACAGAGACAGATGAATGGCATCCTTATAATTGATCAAATAACTCAAGTGGTACACATGGTATTTAATTTAGTACTCTCTTGAATGTATTTTAAGACTCAATATATTGAAAGGGATTGAGGCAAAGATGTTGAATTCTACCATTGATTTGATATTTGCCATGGATACTATAACAACTCCCAAAAAATTTAGACTAACACCCAAATTTTGAGTCCTCCTTCTGCTTTTCAAGGTCTAGTAGGTGCTTATGTTTTGAACGAATCAAAGTCCTTAAGTGACCTAGTTTCCATCGAACCCTATGGTTTCTTATGATTCCATGATACATATGACATATATCCATCTTTTCATTCATCTTGGTTCCTATTATTTTGAATACATTATGGTTTAGGGAGGTTGTTTCTTTAGTGATGCAATCCTAAGCCTTCTATTACGATGAAAAGCATTGCAATTCACAAATCATGAATTTATATTGCACGAGTGAAGATGAAATCCTTGATTTATCTCGATTCTCATTCTATTGAATGCATTAGGGTTTATGAATTTGTTTCTTTCATGATGTATTATCAAGGTTCATACTCTCTATGGTATTTTATGCAAATTATAGGCATGTATCTTTTGTTGCTAACCATGTTCCACCTTCAATTCTCATACCCTAATTTTAATCTTCAAGCCTCAATCTTCATGATAATTTCATGGCATTTTTTAGTTCACTTCACCCCAAAACTAATGTCCATCAATCAACACTATCTAATAGACATCATGTTTGAAAAAAAGAACAATAAAAAAAACCCTTTATAACAAAGAGAAATCTCACATTCATTTGTATGATTTACATGCATCTACTTATACAAATTTATAAAGAAAGGTAGAAAACTATTAAACCTACAATAATTGCACTACTTTTAAAGATAGATTTGATATCACTTATTTCCTCAAAAGATACATCCAACAATGGTTCCTCTTCTATATTGTCCAAAATATATGCATTAGGTGTAGAAGAATTTAGGTTTTACATGCACACACATATATAACCACATCTTTGAATAGGGGTATGTATGATGAGGTTTCACCTTTATCCACAACACCTCCACAAAATCATAAATCCAAGTAAATGATGGAATCTCTATAAATTTTTAAGATTATAAAACATAAGTTGATACCCAAGATACTTACTGTCCCAAATTAAATGTTAAGATACCATTTGAATCACGATTTTTTCTTGAAGATTGAGCTTGAGTGAAGCAATTGAATCAAAAGAATTTATCAGCATGGTAATAGAATTCCCATTCATAGACCTCAAAAAAATTGTAAATTCATGCCCATCATATATACTAGGAACAACAATTACCTATTAACCAACAGAAGCAACTAGATCTAGACTATCGAAACCATTGATAGTACCTTTCATGACAATGGATCTCAAAAAACAATTGTCCACAACTTATAGAGACACCTTCAATGTATCTGCTTGAAAAAAAACTTGGGTGTTCAAAAACCCTGCACAAGACTTGGATACAAAGTCTTTGAGGAACATATATGTTTTTGGAAATTAGATTTGTCATCATATATGGCATATCTACTTATGAATAACAAAAAGTAGTGACACACCTTAATACCTACTTGACATGAGATCCAAAGACAACCACAATGGTGAATCAACTTTCTATAAGTTAAACCCTTCTTATAAATTGATAGGTTTGAAGGCATACTTATGGGATTGATAATACTTAAAACGAAGGGATTCTAGAGAGGGGGAGAAGGAAAAAGGTGATTTTAAAATTTTTTACAGAAAGAAGTGAGGTGTATCGACAAAAAAAAAAACATTTTGAATATGTATTGATAGTTGAATAAATATTCATCATCCAATGGTATAACTATTCTCCTTCGTTGATTTCAATTTGTTTGTTATCCTTTAGTGTATTAATAGTTGCAATTCATGTTCATATGAGTGTTATAGGAAAGTTTTCTTTGTAACATGATTCATACAATTTTTTCCATGCTCACTATATTGACAACTGCTAATGTTGTTAGTCCCCTCTACGTCACAATGATATTCACTATTTTGAATCCTAATCTCTCGTGGAAGAGAACATAATGTTCTATTTTCAAATTGAATTGAATGATTAGTATTTCTTTTATTTTTTAATAATCATGGCTCGTGGTGGAAATTGTATTTAGACCTAGACTCGAATATTGTTGACTCAATGTCCCAAGATCAATTGTTAGGTCAGTCCTTTGCATGTCACTATGTCGATAAATGAGGGGTCACTTGTGATGCTAGGGCCCAATTTCTAGCTACCATTAGTGATGACCTTGCTCCTCTACAAATCTCTCTTTGCCCTATTTTCAAGGCCTTGGTTGGTGTCATGAAGTTTTTCGCAATTTTGAATATTTGTAGTTATGCAAATACCTTACTTTTCCCATGCTGGTAGTAAGATTATATGTGGTTTGTTGATAAGTCACTTGCATATTTTGGGGAATATTTTATTAATTTATTGTATCTTGTAGTAAAGAGTGAATTGAAAGCTTTCTTTCTTGTTGTCTTTGGTTTTGTAGGATGATTGGTGTACAATGTGTTTTTGTAATCTCCTGAGTTGTGGCATCAATGACTTCTGTTGAGGGCTCTTAGTTATGTATGATTCCTTGTTTTAGTTTACTATAATATCATGAATTTTCTATTTTCGAGTGGCCACACAAACTACTAGGTAAAGGTCCATTATCTCTTTGATATTATGGGAGTTATGGAGAGGCTCAAGCTCTTAGAAGTTGACCTCTTGGAAGATGGAAATTTCCAATTCCACCACTGTCTTGCTTCACAATTGATGTGTTAGATAGATAACATGACTTTGTATCTCTCATTCATCTCCCTTTCACCTCTCCATGACCCTACATTGCAACAGGGGGCTATAACATATTATTGCATCAAGTTGGATTGTAACCTGGACTGTAGGCTAGGGCTGCGCGAAAATCAATCGTACTCTTTCACGGAGGTAATGAAGGGTGGAGTAAAGGGATAGACTGACAGAACCTAAGAGCTTAGCAACCTGTGCGAAAGCAGGAACAGGGGGTATAAACCGACATCATGACCATCTCAGGGTGCGTAAAATTGGTTCCAACATCCTCCCATACTGCTTCGAGTGAGACTTCGGTCCGCGTTCGCGGGATAATGCCGAAAGGGCCAGTAGTGTAGGAATTTGTTTGGCTAACTAACGATGAACCTGGGTCAGGCCCCATGCAACCAACAAATGGTTCCATTGCCAAGACCGGAATCTATATAAGAGATGTGTAATGTCGTATCATTGGAATCCAACTAAGAAAGAGATCAAGGATTGGTTGGATAGGAAGATCCATGAATTCATGGCACAAGAGAACAGAAATCCACGACTGACAAAAGAAGAGTGGCTGGACAGGTACCTATATATAGAGATCCATGAGATCTTCTTATGATCCTTTCTGATTGAGTTATATGAGTGGATCACGGAGCTGGTGAATAGCCAAGGAAGGTGGAGACTTGATGGTCCTATTGTTTGGACCCCAGAGCTAGTACAAAAACTAGAAGCCTCTAGAGATAAGATCACCCATGCTGTCGATCATTGGCTCGATCACATCATAGGAGGATTTGTGACTGAATTCGCGGTCAATACCTCAGTTAGCTATAGCGAGGCGGAGCGGTATTTTTTCAAGGGTCCGTGAGGTAAGTACTTTAAGTCTTTGAATACCTGGATTAAGATGTTATTGTGTGAAAAACAGGTTATGCAGCTACCTTGATGTTTAGAGCTAGACGAAGCAGAAAGACTTGCAGGAAAGAAGGTGTTAGTGTTAGTGTCTTCTCACTTCCGTCGGTGATCAAATTGCTCTTTTTCATTCATGTTGGGTGTCTCATTTGATCAGTTCCATTCCATTAGGTCATGGATCAACTAATGGTAGTGGTTTCACGTCAATTTCCCTCATGAAATTCACCTGCTAACTTGTTTACACATGTTTTTAGTCATTCACAATCATCCTGTTTCATTTCATTTATAAAAACCAATTTTAGGGTTTAGTTTCACCAGGTCTTAGGGTTTTTTATCATGGTCATCCGAATTTAATAAAAAGTTCTACAAGCACATGAGGAATATTAAAAGGTTCATGAGTCATAAGTTTACTTCCGTTATGCTAAATAAAACTCGTTTACCTCAAAACTTTGTTTTGAGGTGAAATTGAGCATTTGCAGTTAAACAATCACTTGATGTAATTTTATGTAATTTTATTGTCCTAATATGTAGTTAAATTGTTCCTGGTGACCTGGTGACAAAGTCAACTCATGCCACTGCAAAAATTCAATGTAATAAGTCCACCTGCAAAAAGGCAAAAGTCAGATGTAAGTGAAACAGAGCATTTTGAAAAAGTTGACAAAACATTAGAAAAGTGGGTTTTGGTTAATGAAACATTAAAGGAGAAGGGATATAAAAGCCAATTCATGTGTTTCATGTCTTCAATGTTGAATTGAAAGAGCCAAAGGGAGAAATTCACAATTTTGAGTAAAGAAGGCAAAACAGGGGAAAAAATCAAGACATCTTCCTGGCGTTGCGCACTTGTTCCTTGGCGCTGCACATTAAAACAGTGTTGCGCACCTATTACATTTTTACAGTTAAAACTTGGTCTGGTGCTGCACATTAAAATTGTGTTGTGCACCTATTAGAGAAGCCCAAATTGCCTCCAATCACCTCCAAACTTCCTAAAAAACCAATTGATGTCTGTTCCAAGTAAGTATATCACTCCTCCTTGCTAAGAAAAGTTATTCTTGGTTGCTTGAGTGTGTTTGGCTTCCTTTAGAGCAAACCCTAGCTAAATGGTGAACACAAACCCTAACTAATTGCTAAATCATCTCTTGCAAGTTATTAAAGGTCATTTGCTCTTCTTTCTTACTCCATTCATATTGAGTTTTCCAAATCCCATTCCCTCTCCCTTAGTCACCAAAATCCACTCTCCAAAACCCCACTCTCCTTACCAAACCCTATCCCTATACCCTATTCCCAAACCCTAACTCCCACATCCTACATTTTCACTACATCTGCTTCACTATCAAACCTTTATTCCACAACACCATTCACTCCCCTCATTTCCCAAAAGAAACCCTTCCCCCAAGCATTCACTTCCTTATACACACTACTTACTTCATATTTTAAAATCTCTTCATACTCATCTGCCTTCACTTCAAATTTCGTCACCCATCATATTACCAAAAGCATGGGGACAGATTCAGATTATGAGAGGGAAGAGAAAACTCACAGTGATTCTTCCAAAGAAGCTCATGTGCCAAGAAAGCCACACAAAGGGGGAAAGATCATCCAGGAGGAGCCCACCAGTCTTACAGAATTGCTTGCTTGCCCTCCTGCTATAGCTAGCTTTAAACATCAGTCTTGTTATTAGTTTTATGAAATGGTAGAGAGGGTAAAATTTCATCATGAGATTGCTAGGTTGTTTGTTATCCATCTCCACAATGGCCAGGTGAACCTCACTGGTGTCTCTTTCACGTTGACACCTACCACTATTTCAGCAACAACAGGCATTCCTGATGTAGGTGAATAGTGGAATAAGGGGTAGTATGTGGGTAGAGAACATTATGAGCCTTACATTAAGGCTGGATATCACAATCAAATCAACAGGATTTTTCCTTTCAAATACTTGCAGAACATTTATGCTCCTCTCATGAAACTCATTATCAAGCATTTCACCTGTGAAGGAATGTTTTCCCGCCTATATACATATCACATCAGGTTATTGATGCATTTCACAAGAGTAAGGATGATGAACCTCCCTTACTTTATATGCAGGAATATTGAGAAGATGGCTCACTATGTGCAAAGGAAGCCTTTTCCTCAACAACTCAACAACATTTACCACTTCTCACTGATTAAAATTGTTGTCTTGCATCAACTAAGCTTGTTGAATATACCATGGGATACCTTTATTGCCCATGATATTTTCAAAGGCCTTTAGGTGATTCCATCAATGCCTCAGGAGGAAGGAGGGTCATCAGGACAGCCAGGTGTTCATGAGACCAAAACTAAAGGTGTGTCGATGTTTGTCACCTAAGAGAGAGGCACAAGGAGCCTTTTTATTGCTGCCAGGCAAGTACTATCTCCACTAGGGGTGGAAGGGGTCTTGTTTTCTTCACCAGACCACAGGAAAATATTATCTTCACCAAGGGTGAAAGGGGCTTTGCCTTCTTGTCCAACTATACAGGTTGGCCAACAGTCAAAGAGCAGAGATAAAGGGAAACAAAAGATGCTTGAAAAGAGACCTCCTGAAGGGCAAGACAGAGAGTTTATTCTGATTGAGGAGGATGTTATTAATTTGGGATCAAAAAGCTCAAGACTCAAGGACATGATTATCAATGAGGAGGCTTAAATACAAGCCTTATCACTTAACCTTGAGAGGGCCAAATGGATCATCAACTTTCTTAAGCAGGAAAACAAGAAACTAACAAATAAGCAAACTATTATGGAGCTGCGAATGATTAGGGAAAATAGGCAAGAGGCAAAGAAAAGAAAGATCAATATGACCTCCCTTGAGTAAGAAATTGAGGATGATCGAGAAATAAAATGTTGCGCCATATGGCCTATCACTACCTAACCCATAACAAGATTTTCAAAACAAGGGTAAAGAGGCTAAAAGCAAAGCTAAAAGGTGCTTTGAGGAGCAAAAAAGAGCAAGATAAACTCAAGAGCTTGGCTGAAGAATCATTGGCTCATCAAAGCACTTAATAAGGGTCATTCATGCCAAATTTCAATAAATTTGGAGAAATTTTTGACAGTTTTGAATTTTTGAAATTGAAAAATAGGCTTTTCCAATAGGTGCGCAGTGCCGCCGACGTTGTGCTTTTGTTGGGGACATATTCTTGCAAAATGGTTTACATTTTTGGAATCAACATGGAAAAATATGAAAGTTTAGAAATAGTGAGGAATTTTGGACAAGTTCTAGGTCTCCAAAAGGGCAAAAAACACCCAAAAAGTGCCCTCTCTGCCACTTTTTTGCCACACAGGAAGTAGTCTTGGGAGAATCAATTTTTGGAGGGGCAAATGGACTCCAAATTCAGAAATTCAAGTTGTTCCAGAAAGTAGACTCGAGAATATTTCCAACAAGCTATCCTGCACATGATTTTGACTTCGGGAAGGCTTCTGAAATTGGCCTAGAAAAATCGTTGTGCATTAAAACTTTGGCGTTGTGCATTAAATTGATTTTGCCAATTTTGCCTGATTTTCCAGATTTTTCCTAGTTTACTTGGGAGATCATATTTTCCTTATTTCTTGGTAAATGTAAGTATGGTAAATGATGAATTGAATGTAAATATGGATGAAAATCACTTCATAGGGTCGATACATCAAGTTCCAAATTGTTTTGAGCTATAATGACTTGGTTTCCTTGGTTTTAGAGGCAAGTTGTTCCACTGCCTATATTCTTGTTCTTAGTTTAGATATGGTTGAAACCACCCCTCTTCTCATGGATTCGACCCTAATAGCTAGCATGAGTGGTTTCTTAGCCTATATGATGTAATTTCTTAGTTGTTTGTAAAGGTTGGACTTTGGCAGAAGTGTTGGCTCTCATTGAACATTTGTATCAACAGTTTGGCAAGGTATAAAACCAAGTTTCACAGCTATTTTTGTGGGATTCTTGTGACAGTGATAGTGATTTTATGTATTGTTTCTTCTTTGTAATGATTTTTTCTGATGTTTTATATGTATCCACATCTCTCTCTCTCTCTCTTATAAGCTAAATGAATCAAGGTGAATAGACAAAATACACTAATTTACAGTGCTTTGTCTTGGGAATGCATTTGGTCTTCAAGGTTTTCATTGTTTGAAGAGGATTCATAGTTTATTTTTTCCCTCCTCAACTCCTCAGTTGTCTTAATCTACCATCTTAATCATGTTCTAGTACATAAACCCTTGTCTACCTCGCCCCACAGAACATGAATATATCCCTGAGTTGATTTCCCGAACCTAATCTACCTTCTCTAATTGATCCAGCAACCCAAACCTAAAAATCAAACCAGAAACCCTAATCTACTATACCTAGCCTAAAATCAACATTCATTTCAGTCATCTCAAAACATAATTGCAACTATCCTAATTGATATTGACAAGGAGAGAGGCCTCTCCCAACCTGGTAGGGCTAGCTACCAGGTTAGCGTGGTTTGATGTTACCCTAGACCTGCCTTCATTCAGCCTGAGGTAGATCTAGGCTCTAACAGAAGGGAGAAAGGGTATTGAATATAGTCCATTGATTTCACCTCCATTAGCTGACGAAGAGGGAGTAGCGCAGGTTTCTCCACAAATTGAAATTTAGTTAATAAGACAAGGATTCCCGCGACTACCACCTCCAACCACACCACCTCCAACTTCACCACCATCACCTGTGACTTCACCCATACCACCACCACCTCCACCGCAGTTCAACATGGCAAATTCAGTGAAGCTTCCTTTGTTTAAAGGCTTGGGAAATGAGGACCCAAACCAATTTTGGTTCGTTCTGAAAGATTTATGGGAAGCTCAGGGCGTTACAGATGATCACATGAAGAAGGGAACACTGGTTAGTGCTCTACAGGATTGTGCACTAACTTGGTACATTAAGTACTCTAATGATAACCCAAACGCTAGAATGGAAGACATCTAGACCGCACTGAATAAATAATTCAATAGGCCTAAACCCAAAGCACAGTCAATTGTGAGGTTCAAGGAAATCATTATGAAACCAGGCAAGATACCTTGGGAATTGGATAAGAGATTGAAGTGTAAAATCCATGAAGCTAATATGAACTTAACAGGTGGACAGCACCACGAGTGGTTCGTGGCTTTGCTCCTACCACACCTAAGGGTTGCGTTGTCACAATAGAAGATTATGACTCATGCAGAGGCCTTGCAGATTGCAATGAGACTACATGAAACACTGATGCAAGATCCAGATCTAGGGGTTCATTATATCCATGCGTAGTTGCAAAAAATTTTCCTTGAAATGCAGAGTTTGAAGCAGATAGGAGAGTTCGACCAGAGATGCACGAAGAGGTATGGTGCCTGAAATTAAAGGGTCAAGGGCATGACAAAGACCATTGCCCGGTCTTTGTGAACTATATTGCAGGAGGAGGATCGATGCCTTTGAGGCTAGAAGCTCAAGCAAGACCAAGCCCGGGGCCTATGTTCTGGTGCACTATATGTTAGGTAGCAGGAAAACATACGACGAATAACTGTCATTTGCTGCAGAAGTTTGTACAAACACCACAGCAATTATTCTGCAACTTCTGTAGGTCAGTAGGGCATGATGAGCACAGTTGCAGAAATTATGAATTGATGATGGATAGAACACCCACCTCTAGGGTTCAGGCAGAAACATGGCCCCCTGACCAGAATGTAGGGATGGCGTGAACACGATTTTAGGGGCACAGACGAGGCAAAGGTAAAGGAGGACCTGGCAAAGGTCAAGGATAGCTAATTTGCTACAATTCTGGAGGACCAAGACATTATTCCCTTGAATGCACTAACCCTACATGACCGTCATGCAAATATTGCACTTAGTTTGATCATGAGACAGAATACTGTCCTACACTGATAACAAGAATACGTGACAAAGGGGCGCTACCACCTCAACCGACTCAGAACCTACAGATGATGAGGTCTGAGCCTCGCAAAGAGGATCCAAATGTCAATATAGTGCTCTGAAGTGGAGTTGTAATAGGGGATGATAAGGGGAAAGAGCCCAAAGACAACGCATGGGTTTGCAAAGCTTTGGTGAAGGAGGCTAATTTGATTTGTAGCACGCATGCAAAACATTCATGGAAGCAAAGAAGAGCTTCACTAATGCCTCCACCTTAGGGAGCAAGGATAATTCGGATCAGGCGATGGACCCGTCGATGCTTACGACCTTTCTAGAGGCCTGCATGAAGCTGCTACGTGATAGAAAGGTTGTGAAGGGATTATAGGAACTTATAAATAGATGTGCCGGAAACACTCCAGGTGAACTGCGCATGGTATGAAAGATTGGTAAGCATAAAACATGGACAAGACAAGAGATGAGACTGACTGATTAGATAGGAGAGTATGAAATGGATCAGGTTATTTTGGATCTGGGGTCAGATGCAAATGTCCCACCAAATCAGACTTGGGAGTGGGAAGACCCACACTGCAGTGGTCTCTAATTCAGTTAAGGATGGAAAATCAGCAGAAGATCATCCCCATGGGGTGGCTACAAGGGGTGACTGTAGATATTGAAGGTGCGAGTGCATTGGCAGACTTTGAAGTAATAGAAATTGTGGATGACAGTAACCCCTACCCTACGCTCCTTGGCATTGATTGGGCTACTGATATGAACGGGGTAATCAACCTAAAGAAGTGAAAGATGATATTTGAGAAGAAATCTCTTCGTGTAATAGTACCCCTAGATCCTATTGAAGGATCGCACTATACTGAACTAGTTCATGATTATGGGAGTGATGATGATTTGGATTGTATCCATAAGATAATAGCGTGAGACCAAGATTTGGTGAATCCAACAGTGGATGGATGAATTGTGTGGGATCACAAGATTTCCTTCACCTCAGACTCTGATGAAGAATTAGAGCATTGGTAGAATCACTTGCATGAAGTAACCACAGTGAGCTATAACATGATGACCCAATCGTTGCGGTGTGTGTCGTCAAACGTAAGGAATCTACCCAGTTATGATGGCTTGAATGATGTAGATATATTTTTGGATGCATTTGAGAGGGAAGTACAAGAAAAGCAATGCTTCCAGGCTTTGGAGTGGGCACTACACGCTGCAGTCGCAAGATGGTGCGGTACGCATAAGGGTAGCTTTGATGATTAGCGTGAGTGTAGGAGGATGATGAGGACATGCTTTGGGAAGTGGAAGGTATGAATGACATACAAATATGACGGTAAGGATGATCCACACGCACTTGGCCAAATGGGCTAAGGCTTATGGAGCGAAGCCCCAAGCAGAATGGGTGCACTTGTTCTGTCATACCTTGGATGTCATCCCAATGAACTAGTACTTGGAAATAGAGCTCAGCCATGGTATAGGTGAATGGGATATTCTGCAAGAAGGATTCATAATGACGTTCATCTTTGAAAACTAGTTTGATTGTATTGACAAAGCGCTATAAGAGGTGAAAGCAGTAATCTTTAGGATACTGTAGGATCCATTGGATCTGATTCGAACCAATTGGACTACTCAATTGAGTCATGTGCTGGAATGCTATAATGTGACCATCGAAGAAGAAGATGAGGATTTGTGAAGATTAGCATCCCTGAAAAAGAAGGTTACCACGAGGTTAAGGGACTGCAAATTGAGAATCCTGATAAAACTGTGCCACTGAAAATGAAATAGGTAAATATTGGTACAGAGGGAGAGCCCAAAATCGGGAATATTGGAGATTATTGGGATGATGCAATGGTGGATACGGTCACTATATTGCTCCACGAATGCCAGATTTGTTCCCTACCAAGTTTACGGATATAAAAGGGATAATAGGAGACCTGGGTGTTATGAATATCACATTGAAGCCCAACGCAAAGCCGGTTAAGCAAAGACCATACCATCTCAATCCAAAGTATAAGGAGAAGGTCCAATTAGAGCTAGACAAGATGCTCGCGGTAGGCATTATTGAGCCCATAGAAGAATCTGATTGGGTAATCCCAATGGTGGTATAGGAAAAGAAGCAGAAGGATGAAATAAGGATATGTTTAAATCTTAGGAAGTTGAATGACACTTTTGTACATGATCCTTTCCCGACTCCGTTCACTGATGAGGTGTTGGATAATGTAGGTGGTCAGGAAGTGTATTCCTTCATGGATGGGTTCTCTGGGTACCATCAGATCAAAATCATGTTGGACGATAGAAGTAAGACGACCTTCGAAACTAAGTGGGGTTGTTTTCAGTACACTATAATGCCTTTTAGATTGAAGAATGTGCCTGCGATTTTTTTGTGCGTAGTCATTGCTGTGTTCAAGGAATTTATTCATAAGTTTCTAGAGGTGTACTTTAACGACTAGACTATGTTTGGGCTGGTGAAATTCCATATCATAAGTTTGCACTTGATGCTAGATACCTGTCGAAGGTACCAGATCATGCTCAATCTGAAGAAGTGCCTATTTTGTGTTCCTTTTGGGACCTTGTTGGGTCATGTGGTTTTTAGACAAGGACTGATGGTAGATCCCATGAAGATTGTGGTGATACTTATCTTAGAAGCATTAGAGAGTGTGAAGAAGTTGCATGCCACCCTAGGACATAATGGATATTACAGAAATTTTATCAAGGGCTATGCCCAGATCACCCCGCCTATGGAAAAGTTGTTGAAAAAGGATGTCACGTTTTGCTAGAATGAGGACTGTAACAAAAGCTTGGATGTACAGAAAGGAAAGATGGTCACCGGGCTGATTTTAGTTTTCCAAGATTGGAAGAAGGAGTTTCATGTACATGTCGATGCATCATGTATAGCACTGGGAGTAGTACTCACACAGGTTAGCAGAGGAGCACTGGACCATCCTATAGCATTCGCAAGAAGAAGGTTATCCAAGGTGGAGAAGAACTATTCCACCACCAAGCGCGAAGGGTTAGCCATGGTATATGCACTCCAAAAGTTTAGACACTATTTGCTGGATGGCCATTTTAAGATGTATACAGATCATTCCGCATTGAAATACCTAGCCAATAAGCCTATGTTGGGGGGGGATAATCTGTAGGTGGTTAGTATTGTTCCAGGAGTATGATTTTGAAGTTATTGTGAAGCATGGATGGCTGAACGCAAGACCAGACCATCTGTCATGCATTGAAACAGGGGAAGATCCCACTAATTTGAAGGAGAGATTGCTTGACACGCAACTATTTTCAGTGCATGTCACAGATGGTCATTTCAAAGATATCATACACTTTCTAATGACAAGAATTGCCCTGGAAGAATACACCATCCAGCAGAAGGAGTTAGTGGTGCACGTAGGAGATTTTTTTTGTCATTGTTGCGCATCAGTACAAAATGAGGTCTGATGAAATATTGCAACGATATGTACCGGAGTTTGAAAAGAATAGTGTCCTTGTGGATGCTCATGGGGGCACCGCCGGAGGTCATTATGCAGGAAGAGCAACCGCGTAGAAGATTCTATGCATAGGGTTGTGGTGGCCAGCCCTTCATCATGATTCAAAAGCTCACTACAAGGCGTGTGATGTATGTCAAAGGACAAGTAGGTCATCACGGAGGGATGAGTTTCCTCTAAATCCATAGATGACATTACAACCCTTTGAAAATGGATGATAGATTTTGTGGGACCCATTCAGCCCCAAGGAAAGAAGATGGGTGCGCTGTACATTATCACTGCGATGGAGTATTTGACTCGATGGGCAGAGGCATGGCTTGTAAAGGATTGTACAGGTGTGATTGCTACAAAGTTCCTCTTTGAGTATGTACTGACGCAATTCGAGTTCCCAAATATTTTGATGAGTGATCATGGTACACACTTTCTGAATGAGATGATCAGCATGCTGATGAAGGAATTTTAGGTATATCACCAAAAGAGCATGCCTTATCACCCACAGGCTAACAAGACAGTGGAAGCATTCAATAAAGTGCTAGAGAACGCATTGACCAAGGTTTGCAATTCTCAATGAAGTGATTGGGACCTGCGCATACCTGTAGTATTATGGGCCTATCGACCAACATGCAAGAAGTTGAGTGGATAAACACCCTTTAGGCTTGTATATGGTGCTGAAGCAGTGATGCCCATGGAATAAATTATGCCTAGTCTATGCATAGCAGCAGTCACAGGTATGACAGATTGCGGAGCCCTGGAAGAGAGGCTCACGCAGTTGGATGAGCTTGAGGAAGAGAGATTTCTAACTGGATTTCACCAACAGGTCCAAAAGTAGCATGAAAAAGTAGGGCATGATCGGCACATTAAGCTGCACACCTTTAAGGTAAATGACCTAGTCTTCTTATATGACAGTGAGTTTGATAAATTTCCAGGGAAAGGAAATTACCGACGGAGGAGCAGTTCAGTTGTTTAAATTGAATGGAGATCCCTTCCCAGGAAAGGTTAATGGTAGCCGATTGAATCCATACACCGGTGGTCCAACCATGTGACTATATGAAGGTAGCACAGTCTTAGCACTCCAGGCAGCTGAAAGGAGGCACGGGACTATAAACTATACTGCCCAGGTTGGGGAGCTGCGACATTGGAGGATTGTGTGAAGCAAGTATCACAGAGTTCATGATGGCACAAAGGGAGCTGCACTACCCCAGGAGAAATCATGCAGGTCAGCTGGAAAGTTATAGTTAAAGTCACTATTCATGATTTGATGGTACAAATGTGACCAAATGGAGTGGGTAGCTGGCATTTAAGATGAAATTTATGGGTTAGATCCTTGAAAATCCACCGCTAATCTGGCATTAATGAACCGGATGTGGGGGGAATGGTCGCATTTGAATTCAAAATGCCCTATAAATTAGAGGTAGTTGTCCAAAAAAAAACATTTGGCATTTTGAGAATTGAGTTGTTGAGCTCTCAGGCACACATGAACCACGAGAACTTCAAAGCTCTGATAGCCAGTTCAATATTTGAGAGATTGTCGAAGGTGACACAGGAGTTAGTGCAGAAAATCATGTCGGCACCAATGGAAGCTATAGATACCAAAGCAGTGAAAGCAAAGGAGTCGGTGTTGGATATTGTTAGGGACACAAAAGAAGCTACTCTAGAGGTTGGCGAAGTATTAGTGAAAGTCCCACCAAGGACACTAAGACCAAAGCTGACCCCAACCAAGGAGAGCGCAAAGGATAAAAAGGGAAAGTGACCACATCGCTGAGAAGAAATCCACCGCAGGACAAACCCACTACACAAGAAAAGGGAAAAGCCATCAATCTCGAGCCGAAGGAGGAAATAAAAGACATCCCAATGGATGACGAGGACTTGGGGATAGATGTGGAGGAGGTGGAAGCCCATGGTGCTAACCATATCACTTAGTTTCCTAAGTATGTCCCTTCGCATAAGGGAAAGACTAAGGTTCCCAAACATATCAATGAGAGCAAGGTCCCCTTGCAAACCCCTCTGCTGCTGGATGAGATTGTCTTTGAAGGGCTGCGCTTGGGGCGGGTTCCTCTGCTAAAAATCAAAGACTGGGACTTGGCTGACCATGAGAAGTTCCCGCACTTGGTGACCGAGCAACTAATCCGCTACATTATCAATACAACCATCGGGATGACTGCATTGGAGCCATGGAAGTGGCTCAGAGGAGTAGACAAGGCAGGTCTGCTCAACCTACTATGGATTCTGCACTACAACCGCACCCTAATTACAGTCTTGGTCATCAAGCAGCGGCTATGCTTGGTGCATGATGGGTATCTATGGCTAGAGGAGCCAATACCCATCACTGACAGATTAATCCATAGGATCATGCGGTTTCCCTACACGAGAAAATTTGGCCATGATGTTTGGCGGAAAAGGTGGTGAGCAGGCCCTTGCAGAGGCCATGAAGGAGAAGTTTAAGCTGGTGAAGAAGCCGTGTGGCTATGCCATATCCATTATCAGTGACCCTACCATAAAGGTGGCCACGCAAATTTTGGTAGGGAAGGTGATGAGGAAGTGTCACGCCGATGAGGTGTCAACACCTGTCGTTGCACTAGCAGCCCAGTGTGCCAAAGGAGTCCAGTTCAATTGGGTGCGTTATCTTTGTGTTGAGTTCCTTGGGAAGTGTCATGAGGCACAGGAGCTCAACAAGACATTCCACCATGTGTGGCTCTTGCTGTCTATTGTGTTGGTAGCATGGGAGCTGCCAGAGGATAGTCAATTCCCCTTAGTCGCAACGGACCTACCAGAAGTAGTGAAGTATGCTTCTCTGTGGGCGACCAAGGATGTGCAGTGCATCAAGGATAGTAAGATCTTCTGGATCTTGATGGAGATGAACATCTGCATGGCCATCAATCGCACACCATGGTTGTTGCCTATGTTATTTTCCAACCTGCAGGGTTACACAGAGTTTAAGGAATATTTTTATCATGTGTCTATCAGGGTGCAGAAGGACCCTACACAGGCATTGTATGACTTGCCTTACCTAGCAACGGATGATTCCATTGATGCAATACTTGATCGATGGCTAGAATAATGGCGCACTATAGCGAACTTGGTGGTGTGAGGGAGAAAGTCCGTCGCGCAGTGCAAGAAGGAGGAGGCCAAGCTCAAGATGATATAGCTAGCCGAAAAGAGAAAGAACGAGGCTACTGACAAGGCCTAGGCAGAGCGCGATTCCGCTTAGCAGACAAAAAAGCAAACATGTAGAACAAAGTGGGGCTCTGACAAAGGTGTGACATCAACTTCACCCAAGAAAATGGAAGAGACAGATGAGCAAACAAAGCATCACGACACGGACCAACAGGTGACATCCCCCGCATCAAGCATCCAAGGGAGCAGGAGAAAGGAGGGTCCAGGAAGAAATCCAAGGCCACTAAGACATCGTTGGACCCAATCACCATCACAAAAGGCGATTTGCATGACATCAGTGACACGATGCAGGATGTCACCACGGAGGCCCTAAAATAGATTGAGTAGCAGCAACAATTAACATTGGGGGCTATCCAAACAGGTCTACATGAGCTGTAGACCCACGCGTCACAGGCTGGCATGATGTTGACCAGCCTGGATATTGGCACTTCAAAAGCTACCGAGATGTTGTGTGCAAAGGTCTCCAACATGATAGTGCTGCCTGATGGAGCATTGACCATAGAGAATGAAGCTAACAGGCCCACTGTCAGTTCCCTCAAGGGAGTAGGGTTTAGCACTCCCTGGTGAGGCGTTCCACCTATTGCAAGATGGAGTGATTGTGGAGTTAAGGGCCCATGAGCACCATGCCCTATAGGTGATCAGCGAGCAGTGGATTAACGATGAGTATATGGCACTATAGAGAGACTCTACCATCACCGTTGTGACTGAGCTAACCGCACAAAACAAGTGAATATTTCATGTCATAGAGGACGCATGCCGAATGGTCCTAGATTTGGCCATTCCTGAGGAAGAACTGGTTGAGGTGCACGTTTGCAAGCTGTCTACAGGGGTGTGCAGCGCTCGCACAGAGATGGCTCGAGTTTAGCTGGATTTGAACCTTCAGATTACCAAATTGTAGTTGAAGACCCAGCCTTCAACCCCACTAGAAGTAAAGGAACAACGTGAAACCGCTTTCACAAAAGTGATAGCGGCGGTCGACAGTGTAGTAGTAGATTGCACACAACTTTTTGAGCAGTCGTTCGAGGTCCTGACAAGCTTGCAAGAGGACCCTAATGTACAACGATTGGAGACAAAAGCACGAGAACTGAAACAAAACTATGATGAGGACAAAGGCACATCACGAACCTTCATTCTCACGCAGAGACTTGCAAAGCTACAGGAGGCCAAGCAGTTGAAAGAACAGGTGGATGCAGCACAACACAAAGAAGCAGTGCTGAAGGCGTGATTGAAGCCATGGCTAGATGAGGCTTATGCGGTTATGACCTCTATTGAAGGAAACCTTGTGACTCTCCAAGCAACTTAGCAAAAGCTTTAGGTCGACAGTTCAGGAGCAGTGACCGAGAAGATGGTTGAAGAAGCAAAGCAGGCGACTGCACAGTACACTGTCGAGGTTGCGGTCATACAAGTCGAGTTGGGAGGTCTTCGCGCTAAGATCTCCACACCCACCGAGTGACTCGAGGGTGAGTCACAAAGTTTTTGATGGGGGGTTGTTGGGAACGAGATCCCCCAAGGACAGGTTTCGGGCTAAAAGCCCATGTTTTGGGTCAAGTTTTGTAATAAAGTTGTAAAGTCTCTGGATTTTATGGTCGCAGAGTGCGAAGGTGTCATGAGTCATAAAGGGTTGTCTACCCTTAGTTTGTAAAGTGTAAAGTCAGTTGTAAAATCTACCCATGGTCCGCAGACCATGGGATTGTATAAAAGAGCTAAGTAAGTAAGCTCTGGGTAGCTTTAGAAGTAATAAGTCTTAATTGATAAGGAGGATGTCTTTATAGAAGTCTAAGTTTTGGGTCGTAGCATAGGTAGAGACTCTACAGCTGAGTGAGCAGAGGCCTAGGGTGGAAGTTCGTAGCTGAGTGCGCAAACCCCTGCAGCTGAGTGCGCAGGGCGAAGAGAGTATGTAATCATCTAAAGATATCAATAAAGAGAAGAATTCTACAAATTCTATGTCTTTGTTTCCTGTTAATGCATCTTGCCATATTGTGTATGGATTTCATTTACAATGCTTATGTGGTGCACGAATGTATGTAATTACGTTAGTTAATTAAATGCAAGTAGGAATATCTGTTTACGTGGTGCTAACTATGAATGTTTATTAAGTTAAGAAAAACACTTAAGATAACTTGGGAACTGGTGCAATACGTTATTATAACAGCGTGAAAGTACCTGGACCGCAATCTAGGGTTGCGCAAAGATCGATCATATTCTTTCACGGAGGTATTAAAGGGTGAAGTAAAGGGCTAGATTGATAGAGGCTAAGAGCTTAGTGAAGTGCGTGAAAGCAGCAATAAGGGGTATAAACCGACATTACGACCATCTCAGGGTGCGGAAACTTGGTTCCAGAATCCTCCCATACTGCTTCAGGTGAGACTTTGATCCGTGCTCCGTGGGTTGATGCCGAAAGGGCCAGTAGTGTGGGGATTTATTTGGCTAAATAACACTAAACCTGGGTCAAGCCCCATGTAGCCAACATTTATACAAGCACTTAAATCCATCTAATGATATTGACATATTTTTATACACGCATTATTCCTATTTGGGAAAAATGAGACTTATATCCCACATAAAAGATGATTACACCAACAATTACATTATTTAGTCTCATTATTAAGATATCTATTTTTCTTCTAGATAAATATCAGGTTATCAATCCATTTACACCATTCATGAAAATATCTACATGCTCTTGATGAACTAATTCCATTGAGAAACCCTAAGATTGAATCCTTTGTGGTATTGTACTAGGTTTATTCACATGAATAATATAATGATCAAAATTTGAAAGAGGTTGAGAATGTCCTAACAAAAATAAAACAACACAATGCAAGGTAGTGTTTGGCCCTTGGGAAATATATCATAGTAGGAACAAAACAAAACAAGAGTGGATATAGCTTGGCTCGCTGACCATTAAATCCCATGTTATCATGATAATAGAAGTGAAAAAGATAAACTGAAGCCTCTAATATATAGGGAAATTGGGTTCAATCCTAGCCACTAAATTTTAGGCTATCATAAAAGTAGAAGTAAAATAAATAAATTGGAGCCTCCAAGACAAAGGAAAACCTCTTTGTACTATTCATCATTATCATCAACAGAGATGGGGTGCTAAGAGTCCCATCCAATGTGGTTGTATTTTGTTTCATCCTCATCCCTTCTTTCTTCACTCTAGAGCACTCTGAACCTTAGATGCCCTTGAGGAAAAAGTAATATTTGTCATTAATTTGTGGCAACATTTTTAAAATACTACTTATTAGGTGGTTGTTCTTTTATGAATTTTAATGCATGTCACAAGTTGTGAAAAGTTATCATTTCTTTTGTGTTCTAGTGTAGGTATAAAGTTGAAGAGCACTTGGTGGCTTTTTTTCATGGAAAGGTTGCATCTAATATTATGTAAGTGATTTCCTTTTCCATTTGTTGATTGTTTGTGGCATATTTGTGCCCACATGCCTTCTCCACTAGTGTATCCATATTTTGAACAATGGTGGGCATTTATTTTTATTTTTATTTTTTCAACTAGAAAGAGTATTCATACTGTATAATTTTGTTCTTGGTTCATAAAAAATGCATCATGCATTACAAAGCTAATTCATCCCAAATTTCCAATTGTTTCCTCCTTTCTAATGAATACATGATTTTCCCAAGGAGAATATTTATGAGCAACAAAAATAGTATTTTTTTTAGGTGAATACCTTACAAAACCTCCCCAATAAAACATAAAATTTACAACACAAAATGCTACTAGGGAATTTTTTTAATAGACTTTATCCGCCATTAGGGAATTATAGTAGGCTTAATTTGGTGATTAATCTTTAATTCAACTATATTCAATTTACATACCTCATTAGCATACTTTTATGCTTCTCTGTTGAAGTCTCTTAGGACATGGGAATATGCTTTGGATGGGATATCTTCCACAATTTTCCTAATTCTTTTCATCATGTTTTCCATAAATTTCTCCTTTGGGATGGAGCCTTTAACCAAATAATTCATGATTAGGACAGATTCTCCCATTATTGTAATTGTATCCACTTGATGTTATTTTGTTAAAAGTAGTCCTTGGTAGACACCATATATCTCTACTTGATCATTTGTCAAATGACCAAGACCCCATTAGCACCCAGACACTTTGTTCTCCTTGTGACCATAGAGTACGCCTCCCCCTCCTTCCACCCCTCATGGTGACCTTGCATTAATTGTATTCTACTCATCATTTCCCATACTACAATCCATTTTTTTCACATTGTAACGTGTTTTTACACCTTTATGACCAATTACACGTCTTCCACCTTAAGCAATCAATAGTCCAAATGATCAACGTCATATATCTCTTGGTGCATCTTAACCTTTTAGCTATAAATACATCTTCACCTCCATTTTTCTATTTGTAAACAAACATCTGTGATCATTTAGATCACTTCATGGATTGGTCACCATGATGCAATTGTTTATTTCTTAGCTCGTTGTGTGGATCAGTAACTTGTAAGCAATCCCTGCATCCATTTTTCATCTTGCATGAGGAAATCAACCTCCTGAAGTTTGAGAATATGGCTTAATAACTGGTTCCTTTCCTTTTCTTTTCATCATGCATAAGGTAAGTGGCCTCCTAATGTTTGAGAGAAACTTTAATGTAGGTATACCATATGCATTATATATTGTGTGGGTTAATAACTCTACCATTTATCTAAGTTTTGCATTCATTCTACAACATATTATTTTATGAACACTTTCTCATAAATACGTTTAATGGGTAGATAGTTGAAATCCATAATGACTTAGTTGTACTCATCATTAGTACTCTCTTCACATGGAACTAATATGCACCTTACAACATTTCATTGTGAGCATGTTTTGAATTCATTCTACAACATATTATTTATGAACACTTTCTCATAAATACGTTTAATGGGTAGATAGTTGAAATCCATAATGACTTAGTTGTACTCATCATTAGTACTCTCTTCACATGGAACTAATATGCACCTTAGAACATTTCATTGTGAGCATGTTTTGAATATTCTTGAATTCTGTTTTTATAAATCATTTCTTTGTAGTTTGTTTTAATTTTTTTAAATGTATAGACATGTATTTTATTTACCTTAACCAACATTACGAAATAATATTAATACATTAGATACCAAACACTTCATTTATCCAACTAAATTAAATTTGTTTTTAATACTTCTTACAGTTAATATTTATAGTTTTATAGATCTACAAATGAAAACTATGAGGTGACATCAGTATAAGCCACAATATAAAGTTGAAACAAATGCATGGATTGTATTCATGCCCCTTCAAGAAGAGGGGACAACTTTGGTCGTTGTTCCAACCGCTCAATCGTGGGATAATCAAGTGGTTAGAACAGTGGGATGTTATTCCCCCCATCAAGTTTCCAATTCCAAGAGGGACACCTTTGGTCCTTTGTTGCAAGGCTCAAGAGTAGGCTCCTCCACCCCCGTGGAGTCTCGGCTATTGCTACGTCATAAATTCTTGTCGTATTTGGCTTACGAGTTGTTGGATATACTCATGGTGTTATAGTGACAGCCTCTATTTTTCAATTTAGGCCTCACTTATATTACTCTAACGAGTTACCAATTCACCATGGTTAACAAAAAAAAAAAAAATCACTTGTTGGTTCATTAATGTTTTACATCTTATAAAATATCACACTAATTAATTACTTACCAAAATATATAATATAAATGAATGAAATAAAAATTCACAAAACATCATTAAACATCGTGCTTATTATTAAATGCAAGAGTTGAGAGTGAGTAACAAAAATCTTTTTACTACCTTGACTTTAATATTTTAGTAATATGATATTTAAGCATCATAAAAAAAAGGATTGTTAGTTTTTAATATTAAATAATGAGAATTTATTTAATTATTTTTATTAATAAAATTACAAATAATGTAGATATTAATATATAAATTTAGTAGCTACAGGAATTCTATACAAAACATATCTCCTTTCAAAAGAAGTTATTTCTTTGCAAGATTGTACATTGTGTGAGAAGGAATCCAAGGAACATGCCATTTTTCTTGTTGGCTTGATGGGACCTGACACAAGTTCAGTGTTATCTGCATCAACCAATATAACCCTAATTGTTGGCCCTTCTGGGAACAACTTGCATAGCGCAGGTTGTATTCTCACCTAAAGCAGTATTGGGGGATGCTAGAACTAGGTTTCTACATCCAGAGGCCTATGTGATGGTTTCCTGAGGCTCTTATGCCTTAGATCTATCTTCTCGCAGCTTTATCCCTTCTAAACAGATAACTACTACAAATCTTTTTAAACGACTTCCAGATCTTCCTAGAGGTACTTAATTATACTTATCATGCATAAATATTACAAATCTACTTGTTTCACGCAGTAAATAAGAAATAATTCATATAAAACATATCACAGAGAGAAGATGCATAAACTTTAGAAAAGTAAATAACACGGCACAGATGCATCAGAATTGTCTCAAAACAATCTTTATTAAGTATAAAAATTCAATTACATACTTCTTATCCCTGTACACTTAGTTGCAAGGGCTCTTGCACTAACCCTGCAGACTTACCAATGTCTCTTCGCACTTAGCTGCAAGAGCCTTCCCCTTTCGGCTAAGTACAGGAAACAAACCTTTCCTACCTTCGCACCTTTACCTTATAATTATTCTTCACTAATTAATTTTTTCCTTAGATTTGCTATGACTCATCTATTTATAGCATCTGCTTTACGATACCATGGTCCATGAACCATGGTTGGGTCTCAAAACAACTTTATCACCTACCCAACTAAGGGACTAAAGCCCCTTGACTTATACTAGCTTCGCACTCTGTTTCCACATTTCACAGAGACTTTACATTTGTTACAAAAGATATTACAAAATTTGCCCAAAACTTAACAAAATTAACCCCAGGGACCCCATCCCAACAGGGTCCCAACACAAATTGGTTGACTTACCCTCGATTCACTCAGTTCACGCATCTATCTTGTTTCAGAGGTCACTGAACTCCACCTTCAACACCTTTATGTCAGTAGAACCCTTCAGCTTCGCCTACTACACTTTCTCTAACAGCTTTTCTGTAGTCGGTCCTTCCATCACGAGGCACATCATCCTTTATGCCTATTGGAGTGTCTTCAACTTCTCTTGGACTAACAGAGTAATTTGGCATGCTTCCTCTATCCATGGTTGTATTATGGCCTTTAAGACAGCCTCTTTTCTCTATAGTTATTCAATTTGTAATCACAGCTATTTTCCTTCTTGCAATCGAGCAAGGCGCTGGACTGGAGCCAAAGTGCGCACAATCACCCTAAGTTCATCAAACTTTTGCTACATCTCTCAGATATATGTGTCAAGTTTCTGTAGGTTTGTGTCCTCCTGTATATTCATCCATAATTCCATTTACTACTGCATCCAAAGTGGCCATGCGCTCCCTAATGGCTTCTATGCACTGCTCTCGAACTTCTGGCAGAGTGGTTGCATGCAATTTCAATTCTAGCTCTAAGATCTTTATTTGGAACTCAAATTTTACTCAGCTGGTCTCATCCTTCAATTCTCTGATTGTGGAAGCCAAATTCCGAATCTTCGTTAATGTTCCTACATCTTCAGGAATATGAAGTTCTGACAATGTCTTACATGTATGTGTAAGTTCTGCCTCCAAACGTTGGCTTTGTGCAGCCAGTTCTTCCTTTTCCTTCAGCGCTTGAGCCTTTTCTGCAAAGATATGCTCATTTTTCATCTTTACCTCATTGATAAATGATAGCGTGCATTGCTTCCTAATTTCAAGCTAGTATGATACCCCCTAATGAAGTGTGTGGAGGGTTTGAATAGGCAGTGTGCCTAAGTTGACACTCACATCCTTGATCTGTCCAAGCTAGGTGTTTGCTTCATCTGCCTATGTGCACAATGATCCCTTTGGTAATGGAATGACTCTGAGGTCTAGATTCCTATCTATTTCCAGCATATGCATGCTCACTTGTGGCAAGCTTGCTTGAATCTCGCTCGCCTATCCCACACTCGCCTAAAGTTGACCTATTCAAATCTACAAGTCATGCAGATCCTTCTCGACATTCCCTAGTGTCTATTGGTATTTTTATTAAAATTGTGTCCATAACTCCATCATTTTGTTGCAAACCTTGTCTCTAATCGCATCTAAGTCCCCTTCAGTGAGGACCATTGGATCTACATGTACATGCTTCTCCGATTTATTCTTCTTCATAGGTCTAGAAGTTTTCTCCTTTTCATGCTTCGTGATTCTGAAAGGAGTGCACTTCTCCTCACCACCACCTCCTTCCTCCTCAAACCCTTCTTTGTCCACAGTATGTTGAGAATTAGAATCCTCAACCTCCATTGTGGCCTCCTTTGTGGCGCATTCTTTGTGAGCAGTTGCCTTTGTAGTAGTGGCCTTAGCAGTGGCTTCCTTATTTTTTTTTGTTGTTCTATCTCGAGCAACAGCCTACTCAGCTTCCTGTTTCTTTTATGTTGTCATGACCTATGTGGAGAAAATTTCCCTGGCCTTGCTTGTTTGCATGCCAAGATCTAATGGCTGCAGCCACTCACTTGGCCATGTTCCTGCAATCTCCTCCACATCGGCCTCATTGACTAGGTACGGTAACTTGTACCATAATTTTTTCACATCTCGTCACATGCAGATAGACACATTTTGAAAATCTACCTTAAACTCTATGTATGCCTCCAACTACTCAAATAGGGTTGGTGAGAGCCTCAGCCTCTGGTTGATCACCATGTGGAGGTCCATATCAACCAGCACCTAGAATATCTTCGTCTCCATGATTCTTTCCAGATCCTTTTTTGCCCACACTGAAGCGAACTTCATGTCCTCTAGTAAATTGGCATCCTAAGGAGGGAACTGACTGTCTTCTGGCAGTCTCCACACAACTAGGGTAATTAACAATAGCAGCCATGCATAGTGGAATTCATGTTCATCGTCCTGTGCTTCACGACAATTCAACAAAAACTCCTTACATAGATATTGTGCCTAGTTTTCAAGCACCCGCTTCATGCATTGTGTTATCACTTAGAACTAAAGGTTTAATGCATACAGTTATATGCCTTAGTCTGATGACAAAGGTTTATGTTCAACCTGTTTCCATTTTTATTTGCCTCACTTAGGAATCGGAGTTTTAAAGGTTTTTTAAGCTTAAATTAGACTCTGCTCCTATTGGCTTTTCTCCACTCATCGTTATTCCATAAGTCATGTCTTGTTATGCCAAGTCACATTGTCCTTTAGTGATTCCGCAGCGCAGTCTTATTGGCCCATTTCGCAGCGCAATCATAGTCTAGCAGTTTCGCAGCATGTAATGATTAAGCCATTTCGCAGCGCATCATTAAAAAATATAACTAACAGCGCTGCAAAATCATGGATTCGTGCATTCCGCAGCGAATCTTTCCTGAAATGTCAAGTTCATAGGTGAGTCAGCATGTCCGTCCATTCATGCCAGTCTAAGGACCTCTTGAAATCATGTCTGAACGTTCACTTGCCGCTCCTCCACCAATAGATTTCTGATATGCACGGAAATCTCATTCCCAAGAAATCTTATCGTGCACAATCCTTCATTATGGTCGTGAGGGTGGCATGAGTAACCAGTCATGTTCCAAATTTGAATTTCAAGCGAGGTTGTTCAAGCGAGCCTGATTTCAAGCGAGGCTGAGTTAACAAAGAAGGTGAATCATCTCGACCAGACTTGTTAGTATTCGGCTGTGAAGATTTCCGAGTTAGAATTTGGCTGTGAGAATTTCCAAGTTAGAATTTGGTATTGAAAATTTCAAAGTGAAGATGGAGAGAAAGGAGCACAGGTCCAGTAAATGCCAAAGGAATGAACCTGAAGGCCTAGACATAACCTTGAGAGATGAAGGCGTGAAGAAGGCGTTTAAAGATGCCGGGTGCTGGAGATTTTGTAAAAAGCTGCAAGGAGGGCATGCACAGGTAACAAAAGAGTTTGCACTTAATTTTATTGGTTTGAATTCAAAGGTTGCCATGTTAGAGATATCGATTTCTCCAGAAGCAATAGCTGTTGTGACCGAGATACCTAGAGGCCAGGAAGAATGGTTTAAAAACTTTAAATTTGATAGAAATCCTTGTAAGGAGTTCTTAAAAGAAGCATATGTAAATGAGGATTATACAAAAGCAGTGCCTAGGTTCTATCTCAAGGAACATTATGCTTTTCTTCTTACCTGCATTCAGAAGTATTTAACCTGTGAGGGAAGATACAATAAGGTTTATCCTTATCATTTCAAATTGCTCCTTCATTTTACCGGGAAGGTCTCCATAGACATTCCATTTTATTTATTTCGCAGTCTAAGTAAAATGTGTGATAAGGTGCAGCTCAGGAAAG